>JAQQSV010020976.1:0-10878 GCA_028646515.1 Pseudochirops corinnae
GAAGAAGAAGAAGAGGAAGAAGAAGAAGAAGAAGAAGAAGAAGAAGAAGAAGAAGAAGAAGAAGAAGAAGAAGAAGAGGAAGGAAGAGGAAGGAAGAGAGGAAGGAAGGAAGGAAGGAAGGAAGGAAGGAAGGAAGGAAGGAAGGTCCTTTAAAGACTCCAAGACACTAAGATGATGCTGTTGCAGAGACTATGGAATGAGCAGGAGGAAATAGGGAAGGGCCAAACCTGGGAGGAGCTCACCTGAGGTATGGTTACTAAGGGGAAGTAAAGAGAAATTTCCTATTGTAATTACTTTTCTTGCTAACTAGATGCTAAGTTCTTCTGAGTCTTCTTCTGAAGGACTAAAAGAGTTTTCAGTTTACTCTAAATGTGACACCCTGGGGAAAAGCCTCAATCATCTTGCCTTAGTTATGTCTCTGTAAGTATAATATGAGTAAATAGAACCCTGGATGCAGGCTCATGCTGTACCTTCACCACAAATTCCCTGTGCAAAAGTCACTAGGTATCACCAGGATGGTGAAAGGACTTGATCTCAGGCCATGTGGGTATCAACTGAAGGGAAATGTTTTGTCTGGAGAAAATTAGAAGGGATGGGGGAGGGGGAGAGTAAAAAGGGAAGGGAGGTAGTAGCTATCTTTTAAAAAAAATCTGAATCTTACTTTTATTGATATCTTTTGTTTTTAAGAAACATTTTAACATTTGTTTTACATACTCATTTACAAAAACATCCCTTCTCTATTTCACCAGTGGACTATCTCCTACCTTCTAAAAACAATATTACTAAAAGAAGAGAAAAACAGTTCAATAAAATCAGTGAATACGCGAGTATTGTCTAAGGAATATGCAATATTTCCCCCCCTTCCCCCCTCCCATTAGCCCCATTCACGTATACACCTTTGCTAGGAGAGATAAGTGCTTCCTCCCTCCTTCCCTCCCTGTCTCTCTCATGGCTTTTCTAGGGTCAAGTTTACTCAGCGTAGTTATACAGAAGTTCTCCATGTCATTGAACCACCTGTATACTGGCACAGGACCACCCAGCATCTGTGCCCTAGAAGCAAAGCGGAGTTATGACAGCTCAAAAGAACCAGAGGGGGCACAAATTTACAGACGTCTCTGCTCCAAATGTGGGGACTCTCTGTGCTCCCCACGGTAGAGCCCTCTAAGTTTGTGTGGGTCTGATCAGTCACACACCTTGATCCCAACAGTCGTGTCATTTTTGTTCTCTTTCAGAACATGCACCAACCAACCAACCAACCAACTATTGGGTAGCAACGTTTGTTCTTATATAGCTATTCTTGACAAATATATGAGATGCTCAGGGAAATTCAGCTGGTTCTGCTTGGCCTCAGAGGGAAGAAATAGGCGCAGTATGTGGAGGTTGAAGAGAAATTCATTTTGGTGCAATGTCCAAACACTGGGAGCTGTCCAAAAATGGAATGGGCTAATTCAGGAGTTCATAGATTCCCCATTGATAGAGGTCATCAAAGAAAGATTGAATAATCCCTTTTCGGGGGTTTTGTAGAAAGTGTTCTTGTTCAAGTTTAATTCTGAAAGCCCAAGTTTCTGTGGTTCTTTCTTAGCCTCAGTCTCCTTTTCAGTCAAATGAGGGGTTGGAATTGATAACCCCTAAGATCCTTGATATCTCTTTGTGAATTTATGAATTTTGATAGAAGCACTAATTGCACATCCATTAGAGGCAGATGATAGGGGGGAAAAATCATGCCTTTGTTTAGGGCAGGCATTCCTGATCAAGACATTTTGCTTCCCTTAATCCCTGCCCTCCGTGGGGGCACAACAGTGATGCAGTACAGTGAGACATATAATGGGCCATTCAGAGCCAGCTTCACAGGAGTAAGGTATGGCAAGGTCTTTGCCAAGAGCCCAATGGGCAATGTGAGCTGAGAAATGCAAGCTGAGCAGCAAGAAGGATGGGCAGATGTTACTACTTTCATAGAGTTAAGTTACTGGATCAGTTATAAACATATGCCTCAATTATTAAAGTCCTGTGAAGGAAATGGTTTTCTTAGTCCTTATTGCCAATTACTTGGCCTCTTGCACCTCAATACTGGGACAGCCCCCAAAGAATCCTGGGGTGAGAAAGGGCAGGCATAACATGAAGATTACCATAATGACTGCTCACATTTATCTAGTGTGTTAAGGCATACAAAATTATTTACTCACACACACAGAAAAAAACCCACAATAACAGCTATACAGCTATCACCACTTTGCTTTAGGAAATGCAACTTGAAAATAAATTCAATACACAATGAAAAAGGAACCCTCCACTATGTGGGTAGCTTATGAAAGTATCATTCTCCTATTTAACAATAAGAAAAACAGATGATATTTATATACCACTTTAAGGTCTGCAAAGCACCTTACATATATTTACCTATATTATCTTACTTGCTCCTCACAGCAGTCCTGTGAGGTAGGTGATATTTTTATCTCCATTTTACAGATGAGGAAACTGAGGCTGAGAGGTAAGTGACTTGCCCAGGGTCACGTAACCAGTAACAGAGGCAGAATTCAAACTCAGAACTTCTGGACTTCAACTTTAACCCTTTATCCATGTCTGACTGTTTTAGGGAAACTGACACTCAGAGAGTCTCTTTGGTCACACAGCTGACTCGGCTTCAAAACCAGCTCTTCTGGCTCTCAGCGCAACTCTTTCTATTCTACCTCTACCACAGATTTTCTGGACAAGGCCCTAATTCTGGACCAATCAGGTAATCAATAAGCATTTGCTAAGCACCTACTGTGTAGCAGACACTGAAGAAAATCCTGATAATCCTTGGCATTAAGGCGTTTACATGCTACCGGGGAGGGGGTGGAGTGGAGGGAAGATTATAGCAGGTTCAAAGATAAATAAGGATATATACAAAATAAATATAAAGTGGTTTGACAAAATCTGAGGGAGGCAGCCAATGAAATGAGCGTTAAAAGTTCTAAGAAGTGAGAAGAGAGAATATCCCAGGCATGGGAGAGAGCTTATGCAAAGGCCCAGAGATGGGAGAGGGGAAGAGCAAGAAGGACCGTTTGTCAGAAATAAAATAAGTGAGGGCAGGTAATGTGTAATCACTCTAGAAAGCTAACTGGAGCCTGATTGTGAAGGACTTTAAAGCCAGAGAGAAGAGCTTCTGTTTTATCTTAGAGACAAAAGGGAGCCATTGAAGCTTCTTGAAGTGGGGAGTGACTATTCATTTCTCAGGTGTGTAAAGGACTGATTAAAGTTAAGAGAGACCTGTGGCAGGGAGACCAATAAGGAAGCTACTGCAGTAATCTAGTCATGAGATAGTAAGAGCACTAAGGCAGATGTGGTGAAAACAGAACCCATGGAATAGTTGTGAGAAGTATAGAATCAGCCCCAGAGCTGGCATGGCTCTCCCTATGATTGCCTCAATGCTGAAGTCACAGGATTACAGTGGCCCTCAAAGGGGCTGCACTGGGGGTGGGTTTACCACTGTCCAGGTTCTGACCCTCAGCCCTGCTCATTTAGAAACCCAATTTTAGCGACGGCTAGGTGGCACAGTGAACAGAGCACCAGCCCTGGAGTCAGGAGGACCTTGAGTTCAAATCTGGCCTCAGACACTTGACACACTTACTAGCCATGTGACTTTGGGCAAGTCACTTAACCCCAATTGCCCTCCAAAAAAAAAAAAGCAAAAAAAAAAGTGTGTAGAAACCCAATTTTATCAGTGCCTCCAGGAGTTCTTAGGCTCTGGGAAATTGATTGTAAAGGTACACAAGGCTGTCACCATGTCATTATGGTTACTGTTATAATTCATAGCCTATATTTCTATATGACTTTAAAGTTTGAGAAGCCCTTTCCATACATTATCTCATTTGATGGGCATGGAAATTCTGAAAAGCAGGTTCTACCATTATCTCTATGAGAAAGCTGAGATTGAGAGAGGGTAAGTGACTCACCCACTGTCACAGAGCTCCTCGATATCAGAGGGAAGGAATGTGGTAGGTGGGGATGGGGGAGTGATTGATGGGCTCCACTAACCAATCTCACATGAGTAAAATGAAAAGAGTTTGTCTTCAGCATCCCCATAACTCCTTTCTCTCCTCTCAGTATCCTCTCCTTCCTGCCCACTCCCAATTCCCTTCATTTGCCCCCACTCAGGTCCTTACACTGCCCTGAGTACCCCCTGTCAATAAGAGAGAATGATGCGATTAACAGATGATGCCAAGGTGTCGCCTTAATGGCTTGCGGTTCTCAGGGAGGATCTGAGATTGTAATCACACATAGTAGCACTTGATAAATATAGGCTGATGAAATGGAGGCCTAAGTGAATGAGTGTGAGAGCGAGTGAATCAATGAATGAGAGAGGGACTTGGGGATGCTCAAATGCAACCCTCTCCATGGAGCCCCAGAGAGAAGAGAGTTCTCCTTCCTGGGATCTCCCGTAGCTTCTTTGCCTTAATCATTTATCTCCAGTTCTGCTGTGTAATGCCTGTGATGGAGAGCAAGTCACCTTCTCTCCCTCCACCTACAGTTTTTTCATCTGTCACATGTAGAGCTTGGATTACATGAAATTCTTCAGGCCCTTCCAACTCTAAATCTGTGCTGCTGTCATATTCTATTCTCCAGTGCCATCTGAGATGTCTTATCTCACCTGCCAGATAGTAAGCTGTTTGAGGGCATGGACCCTGGCCTTCTTTACTTTTGGCATGCTAGAACAAAGTGTTGAACAAAGGAGGTGATTCAGGAAGATTTATCAGACGAGGGTAAGAAAAGATCCAGAACTGAAGACATTTTGCTTTTTTCTGCCTTTGACTTGGGTACCAATTGCATCAGAGGCCAGCAAACAGACCTGCCTTCCTGTGGCCTCTGGAACAAAGTCAGAGTCCTTACTCCACCAACTCGGTGATTTACAGGGCTGTTACACATGTTTCCAGGAAATTATCCTGGAAGATAAAATATCCTATTAGAACACCCTGAGAGGAAAGATGAACTAGACAGCTGATACACTGTGCAAATGGGGAACAATTCTCAAACTGCAGAATATGAGAAGATGTGTATAAAGAATGTACAATTATATATACACCCATACATATATGTACACACACAATACACACATATGTGTGTAAAGAGAGGCACAAATATGTCTACACAACACATGCATACATTTAGAAATTACATGAGAGAGAAAATGCTAAGGATTATTTATTTACCATTAATGCTGCTGGTCCATGAGGGAAGGCACTAATTCCCAGATATTCCACTGCAACAAGGGGTCTCAAGCCATAGAAAGGCCAGGGCTGGAGTGAAATGAAATGGTACATGGGAGAGTGAAAACTAGAGGATTTTCTAACAAGGATGAGTGGGGTTGGTTGTTAGCCACTCTACCCAATTCCTACTCTGTGTCTCAAAGGTGACGTTTCTGCCCACACCAAAAACCTCACAGGAAGCATGTGAGTGGAGAGCTGCTCCTTTGGTCTATTGAATACAGGAACAAGGGGGACCCTCCTGCTTCAGCGAATCTAAGGATATCCCCAGTGGGGCTAAGTGGAATTGTTCCATTGCAGAAAAGTGACTTATTTGGATACTGCTGTTTCTCTGTCTCAGTCTCTTTCTCTCTTTCTCCCTCTCTCTCTCTCTCTCTCTCTCTCTCTCTTTCTCTCTCTCTCTTTCTCTCTCTCTCTTTCTCTCTCTCTCTTTCTCTCTCTCTCTTTCTCCCTGTCTCTCTGTCTCTCTCTGTCTCTGTCTCTTTCTCCCTCTTCCTCTCTGTCTCTCTTGTCTCTCTCTCTCTCTCTCTGTCTTTCTGTCTCCTGGCATGGGCATATCATAGCTGGTAGCCCAGTATGAGAAGGTGGCAGAGGAAGGTTTTTCTCTCTTCTGCAACACATGTTCTAAACAGTAAGGAAAGAATCAAGCACAATATTATCACAGGTCTCCTTTGATCTGTGACCATGGGTAACTCATAATGTCTCTTAGTGTTGGTTTGCCAATCTGTAAAATAAAGAGGTTGAAAGACCTCTAAAGTCCCTTCTTTCTGTAAGAGTCTATCTCCAACAATACCTTTCAGCTCTAATCCTGTACATGTTGGCCTTTACCTCCCAGGGTTGTTGTGAGAATCAAGTGAGAATATTTGCAAAGCACTCAGCACAGTGCATAGCATGTAGTAGGTACTTAATAAATGCCTCTTTCTTTCCTTCTCTCCTTCCTTCCTCCCTTTCTTCCTCCTTTCCTTCCTCCCTCCCTTCCTTCCTTCCTCCCTTTCTTCCTCCTTTCCTTCCTCCCTCCCTCCCTTCTTTCCTTCCTTCTTTTCTCCCTTCCTTCCTACATCATATTTTATTAGACCCCTTCCAGCTTGGACATTTCTTTATTATCTGTTCTAAGACTCCTGTCATCTCTAACATTCTATCTTAACAAGTTCTAATGATCCTTCCAGCTATGACATTCTATGTTCTATATTCCAAGGTGCTTTCCAACTTTGACCTCCTATGATTCTATAGATCAGATCCAACAAAACCATCAGCAAATGTTAGTAGGGTGAATCTGATTTCTCTAGCCACTTGTATTATAAAAAGAAAGACACGTGCCCTTGGGAAAAAAGTCCTGAGTAAGTGTGTTTCAAAGCCTTGGCCATCAGCCATATGATGTTCTGACCATGGAGGTTAACTAGTCACACTCCAAGTAACCAGCTCTGCCACTAACTTATTCCTTGCCCTTGGGTAAGTCACTTCCAGCCTCTGGTCCTCAATCTGCCCATCTGTAAAATGAGAAGTTTAGACTGGATGATCTCCAAGATTCTTTGAGCTCTCAGAGTTTCCATGTCCACACAAAGACATAAGTATTTCCCCATTCTGATGGACTATCACTAGTGTCTAAGGTTGGAAGGCTTCTTAGAAGTCACCTAATCTAACTCAACACTCATTTTTTACAAGAGAGGAAACTGAGTCTCAGAGAGATTAGGGAATTTGCCTATGGTCAGATGGGTAATAAGTAACAGACTAGACTTGAACTGAAATTTTCTGATGCCAGATCCAGTGCTCCTTCTGCTATATCTTGCTGCCTATACAGAAGTTCTTAAAGAACACAGTGTTTTTAAATGTCATTCATCATATACTCATGAGCCCCTGGAAGGCAAACTCTGTCTGCTGTCATCTACATAGTCTCACTGGATACATGTGTATGGATACCTTGCATATAACAGGCCTTAATAAGTGCTTATTGAAATCTTTGTCGATCAGCTCAGTCGTGTCCAAGTCTTCATGAGCCCATTTGGGGTTTTCTTGGCAAAGATGCTGGAGTACTTCGCCATTTCCTTCTCCAGCTCATTTTACAGATGAGGAAACTGAGGCAAACAGGGCTAAGTGACTGGCCCAAGATCATACAGCTAGTAAATGTCTGAGGCCAAATTTGAATTCAGGTCTTCTTGACTCCAGGCCTGGTGCACTATCCACTGCACCACCTAGCTGCCTGTTTATTGAAATAAACATATATTAATGTGTGTATATATGTATATATATGCACATACATGTTTTTATGTGCATACATATATACGTCCATTCCCAAAACAATTCTAAATAACAAGACAACAGATAGATTCTTAACCTCTTTTATGTCATGGACCCCTTTGGCAGTCTGGTGAAGTCTATCGACCCCTTCTCAGAATCATATCTTTAAATAATTCAGTTAAAAAGTCAGTTAAAATTAAAATTTAATTTTTTCCCTTCCTAGTTCCTGGACCTCCTGAAGTCTATCTATGGATACCCTCCATGGGCCAAGAACTCTTGCTCTATACCACGCATAGACCTAAGAGAACCCTTCCCTCAGAAAAAAAAAAAAAAAAAGGATGAAAAAGCAGGCAAAGGAAGGGATAGGAGAGAAAAGCAGGAATAGAAATTCCTAGATTCCAACAGACTGTATTATGCCTTACAGTATATCTGTTTCGATCTTTCCCTGTCCTAGCATCCCGTCTCTGCAACGGCCAGCAGAGAAGGCACTCACATGCATATTGCCGAGCAAGGGCCCTTCCATAGCTTGTTTTGAGAGTTGAGCATTCTAAAAACTCTGGCTAAGGCATTGACACCATCTGTGAAAATATTCTTTCTCCTAATATTGATGTGGCTTTTTTTTTCTTATAAAAGCACATTGTTTTAAGTGTGAGAGAAAGAGTCTGTTGTAAACTGTGAAATATGATGCAAATGCTAATTTATCTGCAAATCCTTGTAAAAGAGCTTCCAGAGAGTTGAGGATCTGGAAGAGCAATAAAAGAAAATGGTAAAAATAAATTAGGAAGAAATGTACGCAGTAGCACACATACGGTCTCTCTTTTGCCAACACACAGCCGTGGGTCCTCTCTCCAAAAGCCTGCACCAGCAGAACTGACAATTAGCATAATGGTAGGAGCAGATGCCATTGGGCTTGGCCTCCCAACATGGCAGTTTCCCATTTTACAACTTTCTGCAATTGGATAAAAACCCTGTAAGATTTTGTTTTTTTTTAAATAACAGGGCCCTTATTCCCTCAATGAGTGCTTAAGTAAAGCAGATCAACCCACTGGGTTTCCCTCAGCTCTTCTTTCCAGAATCTAGAGTCACCCACCATAGTGAAATTCCCAACTGTAGTTCGAGTCTTGCCCAAACAATTGTGTCTTCCACATATATGAATACATTGGGGCAGTCCTCAAAGTAGTCAGCATAAATTAGAATAAAAGCCACAACTTTCCCAAATTCAAGCACATTTCTTTGTCACCAGAGGTGCCTTTCATTGGTGAACAACTACCCAATTCCATTCCTACTTTGTAACCACAACCTAGATTCCAGGCACACACAAAGGAATTAGTATCCCGGGGTCACACAGCTATTTGTAGAATGAATATTAGTACATTCTTTGCAAATGCATGATGTATGAACTGTATATATTTCCTTGATAAATTGTTTTTAAATATTTCCTTCTTTTTATTAATTGAGGAGGCACCTCATGCATCAATGCCATTTTTTGCTGTTTTTCACATAAATTATTTTCTTGCAATGTTCGTTTTTATTATTATTGCCGATATTACGGGGAATGCTTTTTTTTTTTGCCATGTAAACAAGATTTTGCTTACAGCTAAATGAAAAGAGGTGAAGTTAATCACATTGAAATAATAGGTTTAAAAAGGTAATTCAGTAGTACTGGGATGATTTTTAATCTCTAGCAATAGAAACTTGGCCAAGAGCAATGACAGAAATCCTTGTTCCATAATTAAATGGTATTTATCATTGGCAGGTCAGCTCCATGGGGTGAGAGACTCAGAGCACCTCCAGCTGAACTAGGTCAAAAAAGGGAATTTGGGGGCTTATTCTGTCCAGGAACCTGTTCAGAGTGTGAGCATGTACTTACTCTTATAGGATAGGCAAGACCCTCCTTCAGCCCTTAAGATTTCCATTCAGGAAGTTGCGCTATTCTAAAAAGCATGCTCCAGTTTCTTTCCTGAGTGGAGAGAAATCGGGATGTTAGGAAAATTTAAAATAAAATTGACCATCATAGTATCATAGATTTTTATCTGGAAAAGACCTTAGAAGTCATCCAATGTCTTCATTTTACAGATGGGGAAACTGAGTCTCAGAGATGTTAAATGACTTACCCAGGGTCATATAGTTAGTAAGTGGCAGATCCAGAATTTAAGCAAAGATCCTCTGACTCTAAATCCATCACCATTACACTAGAGTGTGAGCTCCTTAAGGGCAAATACTATTTTTGCTTTTTTTTGTATCCCCAACCCAGTGTCTGGCACATAATAAGTATTTAATAAATGTTGGCTGATTGACTAAATGACCGTCTACTCAAAGACCAGTTATACCCTTAGCTATGTTTGGATATTTCAGCCTGAGGGAGAGCAGAATGATGAACGATTTTACAGTGTCCTTCATAGTTGTAATTGTAGGGCTTCCCCCCAAAGTCTTAGGACAGTCTTCAACTAGTAAAGTTGAAAATTATCCTAAGACTTTGGGGACCCCTTGTCAGTAGGTATACTGCATACTTCTAGAGATGAGTGTTGGGAAAGAATGCCATATTGGAATCATGGCTCTGTCACTGACTACTTCCATGTGAGCTTTCACACACACGTACATAGACAGGTGAGCAGACACATCGGTGTGGGTGTGGGCGTGGATGTGCGTGATGCATATAAATGGACGGTCCATTGAGTTTGTCCACCATTACATGTATCTTGGATCAATGCTACAAATGGACAATGAGCTGGGCCAATGACTGAATAGCAAGAAATCCAGCTGGATTTAAGTTGTTTTTTTCAAGACTCAGAATCACAGAATCTAAAAGGTGGAAGGAATCTCAGCAGCCATCTAGTTCAAGTCATACCGAAAAGGAATTTCCATTATAACATATCCAACAAGCAAGTGGCCATCTAGTCTCTGCTTAAAGAGGCCACCACCTCTAACGGCAAGCCCATTCATCCCACTTTTAGACAGCTCGAATTGTCAGGAAGCTTTTCCAGACAGCAAGTCTAAGTTTTCTTCTTTGTAACTTCCACCCATGGCTTCTGGTTCTCTCCTCTGGGGCTAAACAGAACAAATCTAATCCATCTTCCCTATGACAGACCTTCAAATACAGGAAGACAGAAAATATATTCCCTGCTTTACCCCCCACTGCCCAAGTCTTCTCTTCTCCCAAGCTGCTCAGTGCCACAAAGTCCCAGCTCTTTAACAGAGATATTCTCCCAGGGATGCTGTATGACTGCAGATCATGGTGTTCTATGATTTCAGAAAAATGACAATTCCACGTGATCCATAGGGCAATGGAAAGACACACAGTAGGCATATACTGGCACAATCACATCACCACTTGTGACTTGTGCATGAGAAATAATGTAAAAGGTATTATTAAAGTTGTGTATGATCAGAAAGAGGAGGC
>JAQQSV010020977.1:0-10878 GCA_028646515.1 Pseudochirops corinnae
ACTTGAGATACACAGGCACTGTGGTTGGGAGATCCATCCTGCCCTACCGAGAAGTGACATAGGAGAGAATAGACTGGGGGAGGGGGGACACACTGGGATGGCTGTTTCGGGGCGGTGGGTGGGGGAAAGAGGGGGAGAAAATATATAACTCAAAATGTTGTGGAAATGAATGATGCAAACTATAATAAAATTTAAAAAAAGAGAGAGAGAGTTCACTATACTATGTAATCAGAACCTTGAAGCTGTTCACAGCAGCAGTCCTCTGAAAAGCTGCTCATGCTTGGCTTTACAATCATTCAGAGTGTATCAAAGAGAACCAGAAAAACAATTTATATTAGTAGTTAAATCAATTTAACAAGCTTTATTAAGCACTTACTATGTGCCAAAAAAAAAAAATACCACACTAATCCCTGAATATAAAAAAAAAGAAAGAAACAAAATAAAGTTCTTACTTTCAAAGAATTCAGTATGATGGAAATAACATATAAAAATCAAATAAGATATAATATATAATAATATACATATATGTACACATATATGATAAATTGAATATAATTAAAAGAAGGAAGGCATTAGAATTAAGAGGATAGAATTTGAACTTGGATTTGAAAGAAACCAAGAGACCCAGGAGACAGAGATAAGGAGAGAGAGAATTCCAGATAGAGGGGAAAGTAAGAGAAAATGTCCAGAATCAGGAGATAGAGTATACTATTCAAGAAACAGCAAGGAGGTCAGTGTCATTAAATCATAGTATCTGTGGAGAGTGGCCAAACAGAGGATTTTACATTTAATCCTCAAAGCAACATGAAGCTACTGGAATTTATTGGATATGGATGTGACATGGTCATGCTTGCTCTGTAGGAAGATACATTTGACAGGTGAGTAGAAGATGGACTGGAATGAGGAGAGACCAACCAGCAGGCCATCTTGCAATAGTCCAGGTATGAGGCTGTGAGAACCTACACCAGAGTGGTAGCAGTGCCAGAGGAAAGAAAGGAACATATTCTAGAGATGTTACAAAGGCAGAATTGACATGACTTGACAACAAATTAGATGTGAGGGAGTGAGGAGTTGAGGATGACACCTATGTTCATTCTTTTGTGCCTGGGAGGATCAACATAAACAAAAAAGTTAAGTTGAACACCTTAGGGGTAAAGTGAATGAGAAGCTGGAGGTCAGAGTAGAAGATACAACTGGATAAGCAGATTCAAAAACCATCATTGAAGAAGATTAATTGAATAAATTAAATCTATGGGAGCTGATGAGGTCACCAAATGAAATAGTATAGAGGGAAAAGAGAAGAGGCTCAGACTTGAGGCTGTTCAAAAAAGTAGTCTAAAAAGGAGGTGGCAGACAGTTAAGAGGATGACTAGAAATAAGAGTATTAAGGAGAGGAAGGGGATTCACAGTGTCAAAGGTTTCATAGAGATAAAAAAAAATAATGAGGACTGAGTCACTAGGTTTATGATTAATAGATCATTGATAACTTTGAACTCCATTTGCATAATACTATAGCAACATCATTGTAAAAACAAACAATTCTGAAAGATTTGTTTAATTTTAAAGCTCTTTATAACTTAATTCCAACCTATCCTAAATTTCTTCCTCTTAATGCATTCTAAAGTCAATCTAGACAAATTGACCTCTCTGTGACTCATACATGACACTCCATCTTCCATCCCCATGTCTCAGGACTTGGTGTTCCCAATGACTCACCTCTACCTCAGAGAATCCAATCCCTCACTTCTTTCGAAATATAAATCAAGCATGCAATTATACAAAAAAACCTTCATTAACCCCCTCAACTGCTAGTTCCCTAAATATCTGACAACATTGTATTTAACTACCTTGAATTCATTTTGTATTTGTTATATTGTTGTTTAGTCTTTCATAAACTCTTTGTGACCCCTTTTGGGTTTTGTTTTTTCCTTTTTGCAAAGATATTGGAGTGGTTTGCCATTTCCTTTTCCAGTTCATTTTACAGATGAAGAAACTGAGGCAAACAGGGTTAAGTGACTCACCCAGGGTCACACAACTAGTGTCTGAGGCTGGATTTGAATTAAGATCTTCCTGACTCCAGGCCCTGCACTCTATCCTCTGTGCCACTTAGCTGTACCATTTATTATATATGTACATGTTTATTATGTATAAACATGTACATGTTATCTAAATGTACTGAGAGCAAGGATTGTTTCCTTTTTTTGGTCTTTGTATTTTCAATGCCTTCCACACAATAATTACTTACTTAATTCTTGCTGACAAATTGAACTACAAGACAACATTTTGTAGAAATAAAGAATGCTTTAAATAATTAGAGAGACCTTAATTCATGGTTGGGCCAAGCCAATATAATAAATATGGTAAAACTACCTAATTCCATGTATAGATTTATTGCCAAACCAATGAAATTATTTTTCAAAATAAAAAAAAATTTAGTGGAACAAATGGTAAGAATACAAAAAGCAAAAATGAAAAAAGCAGAAGTTAAAGGGATCTAGCATTAATATGTCACAAACTACCTCAAAAGGTAATAATCACCAAATTTTATTAGTACTGCTTAAAAAATAGAAAGGCTGATAACTGGGACAGACTAGGTAAGTAACTCCCAAAATCAATTGAACATTTTGATTTAGTATTTGATAAAACCAACAGCAAAAACTACTAAATATGATACCCTATTTAACAAAAACAACTAGGAAAATGTTAAAGCAATTGGGCACTTTGTGAGAAATTATATTGTAGTTCCAATGCAATATTCACAGTGCCCACAGTCACTATAAATACACCTCCATGGTGCTCAATCACAAAATATAACAGACTCTTCATATAGAAGACAGAAACAAAACATTTATTCAGACACCAGACAACTGAATCCTAAAACCTGTAAGTTGATTCCATCATAGTAGCAAAGAAGTTAATAAGTCACAATAGCATAGAGGGCCACAGAATACGTTAGCCTCCCCACAAACCAACATTTACCCACAAGCCTGTCTGCTTGCCTGTTGTCCTCTCTCCTCCCACCATCTAGCTGTTCTGACTCCCACTTCCTGTGGGCTCTGCTCCATTCTTCAAATTCCTCCCACCACAGGCTCCATGTGATTTCATTCAGCCTATTTGGGGCAGAGTTTATTTTCAAAGCAGAGAAGGTCTTCAAATTCCCTTAGATTTATTAAGAAACAAAGAAGATCTTCAAATTCTCATTACTCTTACATATATTTAGACTGATACTTTCAACCATACACTACAATAATCTCTAAAAAGACGTGTGACCTAAATATAAAAGGTCACATTATTTGAAAAATATTAGAGGGGAATACAAGGGGGTACTTTCTGCAACTATGACTTTGGGAGAAAACAAGGGATACAAGAAGATAAAAGAGAAAATATATAAATTAAATTAAATTAAATGATTTCTGTACAAAAGCTTAATGGAGTTATAATAAATGAAGCCATCAGCTCGGGGGATGTCTTTACATCAAATACTTCTGATGAAGTTCTTATAACTAAGTTAGGAAATGTAGCATGCTATGGTGAAAAGAAAGCCTGGTAGTCAAGAAGACCTCTATTCTAGTCTGGTTTCTAACACACTATATGACTCCAGGCAGATTACTTAACCTCACTGTGCCCCAGAGAACTCTTTAAGATGATAAATTGTAGATGAAGTATTGATCCATATCGGTAAGGAGAATTCAAATTCATCCCGAGGACATATGTCCCAAGGAGTTAAAACAGATCTTAAGACAAATATACAAAAAAATTTGTGGCACTTTTCATGGTAGCAAACACATACACACAAACTTGAAGGAAAATGGTTGTCATTGATTCTGAAATGGCTGACCAAATTGTGATGCATGCATGTAATGGAATGCTATTTGCCATAAGAAATGAAAAAAATATGAAGAATTCAGAGTAACTTGGAAAGACTTGTTTGAACTAATGTGGAGCATGGTATCCAGAACCAAGAAAACAATTTACATAGTGACTGCATTAATGTAAAGGAAAATAATATTGAAAGACATTATGATTCTGATCAATGCCGTGACCAATCCTCACTTCACAGGCCTGGCAGTAAAATATGCCCCTCTTCTCTTGGCAGGAAGATGGTGGAGTAAATTTGAAGAATGAGGCATTAATTGGCAGACATAGTCAATGTTTTGATTTGTTTTGTTTAACTACATTTCTTTGTCTTAAGAGAGGGTTGTATGTTAGGGGAAAATCATAAAGAAGTGACAATGATATTAAAATATCAAAATTTATGACAATTATTGTAATAAATAAATTAATTGTATTGGATATGGTAGAGAAATCCAAGGTCTCATCTGGTCTTTTTAATATATTTGTTTATCTTATTATTTTCCTAAACTTGACAAGCAAAACCAAATGAATATTTTCATATACAAAAGAAGGATTTTATGTGAGACCACAAAGTTGTATTACCTACTTTTGTTTTTTAAGTATATATTTACTCAGAATAGCACATCAGTTCCCAAGCTATTTTATTTGTCTTTGTTACCCTCTGAATCCTGGCTCTGATCTCTTCTGTTCTTTATTTTTTAATTTCAATTTTTTTTTGGCTATCTCTAAAATTGAATTTCTTTTTCATTTTGCTTATTTAGTTCATTATCTCACTGTCAGAAGGTAGGTATCATTCTTCATCACTGGTTCTCCAGAATTATGGTTGAACTTTGTATTGCTCAGAGTTCTTAACTCTTAGAGTTTGTAATGTTTTTAATGTAGTCTAAATTATTCTCCTGGTTCTCTTCACTTCTGTACCAGGTCAAATAAATCTGTTCAGGTCTCTCTAAAATCTCTTTCATCATTTTTTACAGAAATAGTATCCCATTACATTCATGTACCATTCACCAAATAATGGAAACTACCTTAGTTTCCAGTTGTTTGACAACAGAAAAAGAGCTGCTATAAATATTTTTGTACTTATAAGACATTTTCCTTTTTAAAAAAAAAAATCTCTTTTGGGGTATAGCCTTAGTGGATGCTATCATTGCCTCAAAGGGTATGTATAGTTCAGTAACTTTACGCTTAGCTCAAAATTGCTTTCCAGAATGTCTGTATCCATTCACATCTCTACTAACAATGTATCAATGTGCCTGTTTTCCTGTTGCCCCTCCAATTTGTGTATTTTTTTTCTTTTTTTTTCAACTTTGATAAATGTATGGGTATGAGTTGGAATCTCAGAGATGCTTTAATTTGTGTTTCAACTAAGTATTTGTTATTTTGAACTTTTTAAAATATGGTTGTAGAGAACTTGGATTTTATCCCTTGAGAATGATTATTTGAGTGGTTCTCAATCTGTGGGTCGTGACCTTCTTTGGGGTCGATTGACCCTTTGACAGGGGTCGCAGAGGTCACCGAAGACCATCACCATCAGAAAACACATATTTCTGATGGTCTTAGGAACCTCCTCTGTCCGTCTGCCCACATGCAGACATGCCCACATATAACTATTAAAGGGTCACCACATTAGGAAGGTTGAGAACCACTGGTTTATTTGTATGTTTTTGCTCCTTATCATTTAGGATCTTTTGTGCATTTGCTTTAAATGTTGTATTGATGCCTCTTTCTTTCTTATTTATTTGGAAGAAATCACCCTCATGAGCCTTATTATTACCCCAAATACTCCACCTCCTATCAAAAAAATTCCCATACTACAACTTAGCACAGTCAAGGAAAAGAAATTCATACATGGGCCATTCCCAAAGATGTATATCTAATTCCGCACCTCTAGTACAACAGCTATAAACTCTCTACAATCATAGTTGCTTTGATTAAAGTTCTTGAGTCTTTCAAAGTTGTTTTTCTTTATAATACTTTAGTCATTATATAAATTGTTCTTCTTCTGCTCATCTAACTATGCATTAATCCATAAGAAATTTCTAAGGGGCCTCTGAAATTAACCTGTCTTTTTTTAGAGTGCAATAATATTCCATGAAATTCATTATTCATAAATTATTGATTTATGTCATTCCTTATTTGATGAGCACCCTATTAGCTTCAGATTCTTTGCTACAAGAATTGCTCTATAATCTTTGTGATATGTTGTTGTAGTCTCCTTGATAAACTTTTATTTAATTATTTTTGTCAATATTCATTAGAAATATTGGTCTATTAACTTCCTTGTATGTTTTGACTCTCCATGTATTTTGATCACTTCTTGCTGGATTATATGGGTAATTTTTAAAAGACATTATTAATATTATTTATTTTATATATTACTTTTTTTTTTTTGCTCTTTTGGAGGAGGGAAGTCAGGACAATGGGGGTTAAATGACTTGCCCAAGGTCACATGGCTAGTAAGTGTTAAGCGCCTGAGGCCAGATTTGAATTCAAGTCCTCCTGACTCCAGGGCCAGTGCTCTATTTATTGCATCACCTATCTCCCTCTTATATCTTACTTTCGAGTTGACTTATTTCAATTAAATTTTAGTTGACTCTATAATTCTTTAAGTAAAACATTATCTATAAAAATCAATAAAATTTATTTCCTTACTATGTTCATTCTCTCGATTTATTTTTTCAATATTTTTACTTTCCTCTGTTATCTCCTATTTATCCTGTATATAGCTGCCTTTGTATGTATTTGTATACATACATACATTAGACTGTAAATTCCCTGAAAATAGGAATTGTCTTTCACCTCTATTTGTACCACAAGCACTTAGCACATTGCCTGGCACATAGGAGGTACTTAATTTATTAGAGTGATTGATTATTTGCTCTTATTATTGCTAATGCTAGGATTTGAAGAATTACAGCAAATAGTAGTGATGAAAATTAATAACCTTGTCTTATCCTTGATTCTTACAGCCTGTAGCATTTCTGCATTGTAGATAATGCTAGATTTTGCCTTTAGATAGATGCTATTTATTCCAGTGCTTTTTAATGTATTTAGCAGAAATCAGCACGATATTTTGTCAAAAGTTTTATTTCTATATTTCTTGATAAAATAATGTATTTTTTGTTTTTGTTATTAATATTGTATAGAATATCTATATTTCCCTAATATTGATCCATTCCTGCATTTCTGATATAAATCCAACCTGGCCACAAGTATATGATGATTTTAATATGTTTCTATAGCCCTGTACCTAATATGATATTCAATATTTTTGTACTGGTATTAAGGATCTTAATCTATATTTTTTTCTTCTTTTGCTTTGTTGCTCATGTTTGTTTAAATTATTTTTGTACTAGTACACCATAATATCTTTTGTAAAGGTACCATGAGCAAATGAGAAACATGAACATGTGAACACACACACACACACACACACTCACACTCACATACTTTTTCCCCCACATATTTGCATTCAGCAATTGCCAGAGTTCTAGGATATCTAACTTTTCTAAAACTGTATTCAGGTCCTTGCTTATCTTTTTTATTAGATTTGTCCAAGTCCAAGAGTAATATATTGAAGTCCTTAAATGCTCACAATTTCTCCCTGTGATTCAATTAATCTTTCCTTTATATCCTTTCTATCCATAGATATTATGTACTTTGGTCCATATATGTTAAGCAACAATATTATTTCATTATCTATAATGGCTTTGAGTTTAAAGTAAACTCCCTCTTTCTCTCTTTTCAATATGTTTACTTCTACTGTTTCCTTGATTGAGAACATAATTATTAACCCTACTTTTTAAAAAAAAATTACCTAGATCATAATAAATTCTGATGGAGTATAATAAATGTTAATTATATGTAAGTCTTTATTTTTTCAAGTGTATTTCATATAAATAAGCCGGGTTTTTTTAAATGTGGGTTTCTAATCCATTCTTCCATTACCTTTCATAGCTATGACTATGAATTGTAGTTTCCTCCATCATATCTTCTTATATAGTCAGTCCTGATTAGTGTGAATAATGAATCCTATGAAGTAGACACATGTATTCAAATTCACACTATTCAAAGTTATAATTATGTAATATATAGTAAATGGTTCCATCTCATTGGAAATATGCAATTTTAATTCAAATAATGTGACCACTTTGGGAAATTCATTATTCATACTAATTGGGATAAAGCTGTAAATTTTCCCCTTCTTTACTCCTCATTTGAAAGGAAGAGGATAGTGAAAACAAAGGAGTTTTCTTAACACTAGTGATTTGTAATCGAAGAGACTTTTTTTCCCCACTAGACTGCGCCTTTTGCTTTATCTTTGCCCAGAACCAGACCACTGGTACTTTTATTTTGGTATTACCTCTATTTTTCTCACCTTACCCTCTTTATTACCTTCTTATGATCCTCTTCTCTCTGAAATAGAAGTTTATTTTGCTTGAAACTATTTCCCTTCTGATTCTACTACCCCTCTTAAGTTCCATTTTCTCTGTATTTCTACCTATTTCTCTGTTAATTGTAATGCTTTCACCAAATTTTTGTGTATATTTTAATTTTATTTTGCTTCTTTTTTTTGGAGGGGGGAAGGTAGGGCAATTGGGGTTAAATGACTTGCCCAAGGTCACAAGGCTAGTTTTTGTGTTAAGTGTCTGAGGCCAGATTTGAACTCAGGTCCTCCTGACTCCAGGGCAGGTGCTCTATTCACTGTGCCACCTACCCATGCTTGTTTATATTTTATGTGTCTGTCCAGTTCAGATAAGAATGGGATTCATGTCATATCCCCTCTCTAGAATTCTTTCTCCATTTGTGTATATTTTTCTAACACAGCCCAATTTTGAAACACAGTAAATTATACCACTTACTTCCTCATTTTTTCCTAAGTGTATTCCTTTTTCCATTCCTTTTGTAAACAGAGAATATGAATTCATATTATGACTGCCACTTCCTCCTTTTAAGACCATAAAACAAACAAACCAACACAAAACTAGTTCTTCTATTTTACTTATTGAATTTTTTTGTGACTCTTGAACACATTAGGATTTTGAAAGGAAACTTTTTTCTTTTCTACCTATGAGCATACATACATACATATATATTCAAAGATTCTACTCATCTCTGTTCTTTTCATTAATCATTCTTTGGACAGCAACAAGATCAAATCAGTCAATACTTAAAAGAAATTAACTGACTATTCATTGGAAGGAAAAATACTAAAGTTGAAGATTAAATGTTTTGGCCATATAATGAGAAGAAAAGATTCTGGAAACTCACTGGAAAAGATTTTGATGCTGGAAAAGACTGAAAGAAAGAGAAGAAGGGGATGGTAGGTGATGAGATGGATAGATAGTGTCATGGAAGCAATGAATATGAGCTTGGAAAGACTTCAGGAGATAATGGAGGACAGATGAGCTTGTTGTGCTATGGTCCATAGGGTATGAAGAATTGGACATGACTAAACTGCATATTTTTATTGCTTGTTTGTTTTTTGAGGGGGGAAGGCAAGGCAATTGGGGTTAAGCGACTTACTCAAGGTTACACAGCTAATAAGTGTGTCAAGTGTCTGATGCCTCATTTGAACTCAGGTCCTCCTGACTCCAGGGCTGGTGCTCTATTCACTCACTGCACCACCTAACTTCCCCAAAACAACATATTTTTAAAGGTCTACTTTTCCATTGTAGGATAGGAGTCCTAAATTTTGCCATTTTTATTTGTAAGTCTTTATCTTCCTCCTTTTACAATATTATATTCTAAAATTTTTCTCTAATAGTAATCACCAGATCTTGTGAGATACTGACTATGAAGCCTTAGTTTTTAAATTTTCTTCTGGTTGCTTTCAATATTTTACTTTGACATAAAAGCTCTGGATTATGCCAACAATGCTTCATTTTTTGAGCAGTGGGGTTCTTTCAGGAGGTAATCAGTGGTTTCTATGTTTCACTTTTCTCTCTGGTTCTAGTAAAAATATTGTTTTAAATTATAATTTCTTGAAATTTGGTATTCTGGTTTTATTTTTATTTTTGATCATGGATTGCAGTTGACTCTGATGATTCTTAAAGTATATCTCTTGACCTATTTTCCAAATTAGTTGTTTTTGAAAGTGGATATCTTCCATTTTCATCCATCATTTCAAATTTGTTTTCTGATATTTATCACTCTTTCTTAGAATCACAGATTTCTGTTTGGTCTATTTTAATTCTCAGGGAAGCCAATATTTGGGCAAGCTTTACCATGTTTTTACTATGCCATTTTTTTTCTTTTCCTTTTTCCAGAGCTTTGATTTGATTTTTAATTTCTTGCTTCATTTCTTCTAGGTATTCATGAAAACTTTTTGGAGTTCCTTTAGTACTATTTTAATTTTCATGGAATCTATTATTTGGGGAAAGTTTTCCATCTCCTCTCCTAAAACTGTTATTAGCCTTATAGTTTACTAATACTGAGATCTTTCATTTATATTTCCATTTTTCCTATTGCTTTATTTCTTCCTGATATTTTTGTAATTCTTATGACCAAGTCACTTTTTTTCCTTTTAAGCTCTACTTGCAGTTCTGAACTTGTCCATTTCTTCCAGAATTACTTTCAATCAATTCTTTATGCAGAGTATTTCTTTATAGCATTTGTCTTCTTCTGTTTACTTATATGATCCTTTTCAGTTTCTGATTTGAGTTTTTATACCAAGGTCAGTTTCTTACATTTTTGGTTGGAATATTGTTACGGGAATCTAAAGATCTTCCCTGCCCCTAGGCCCTTTGCTGAAGTGGCTACGTGACTTTGAGGACCCTTGGATATTTGAAAGTATACTGTGTTCCCTAATAGGCTGAATGTGCTCACGTGGAGCCTGTGGCGCCAGGCTTTTTTTTCCAGGAATGCCCGTGCCTTGTAGCTTTGTGATTGGGCAGTGGGTCTAGAGGGCTGTGACATTCTCCAAGCCAGGAGAAGGCTATATATACGCCCTGATGTGAGGTTTTGGTTTGGGGCTCACTTTGAGAAGAGTTGTGTGATTTGGCCAGAAGAGACTCTGGGCAG
>JAQQSV010020978.1:0-10878 GCA_028646515.1 Pseudochirops corinnae
CAGGGAAATGAAACTTCCCCTAATAACTGCCTTTGCTGCATCCCACAAGTTTTGGTATGATGTCTCATTATTGTCATTCTCTTGAATGAAGTTATTAATTGTTTCTATAATTTCTTGTTGGACCCACGAATTCTTTAGGATTAAATTATTTAGTTTCCAATTAGTTTTTTGCCTACCTTTCCATGGCCCTTTATTGCATACAATTTTTATTGTGTCATGGTCTGAGAATGATGCATTTATTATTTCTGCCTTTGTACACTGAATATTGAGGTTTTTATGCCCTAGGACATGGTCAATTTTTGTGTATGTGCCATGTACCGCTGAAAAGAAGGTGCCATACCATTCAAACTACAAAAATATGTTTTATAGAGCTAGAAATAATAATAATAAAATTCATCTGGAGGAAGAAAAGTTTCAGAATATTAAGGGAATTAATGAAAAGAAATCCTAGGGGAGGCAATCTAGACATACAAGATTTTAAACTGTATTAGAAAGTATTAATCATCCAAATGACTTGGTACTGACCAAAAAAATAGAATGTTAGATCAGTGTAATTCATTAGGTAAACAAGAAAAAAATACTTAATGACTATAATAATTTACTGTTTGATAAAACCAAATACTACAGTTTCTGCTGGAAAAACTGAAAAACAGTATGGCAGAAACTATGTGTAGACCAACATCTTACACCTTATACTACGATAAACTGAAAATGGGTAGACAATTTGGATATTAAAGCTGATGAGATAAACAAAGAAGGAAAGCAAGGAATAGTTTGCCTATCAGATCTATGGAGAATGGAAGAATTTATGACCAAAAAGAGATAGAGAACATTATATAATGCAAAATGAAAGATTATGATTACATAAAAATTAAGTTTTTCACAAAGCCAATGAAATCAAGATTACAAGGGAAGCAGAAATCTAGGAAACAATTTTTATAACCAATGGCTCTGATAAAGGACTCATTTGTAAAATGTATAGAGAAGTGAGTCAAATTTCTAAGAATAAAAGTCATTCTTCAATAGATAAATAGTAAAAGCAAATGAATAGACAGTTTTCAGATGAAGAAATTAAAGCTATCTGTAGTCCAATGAAAAAAATGTTCTAAATCCTACTGTTGATTAGAGAAGTATAAGTCAAAACAACTCTGAGGTAACTCATCACACCTATCAGATGACATGACAAAACAGGAAAATTATGAATGCTGAAGAAGATGTGGGAAAATTGTAATATTAATGCATTGTTGGTGGAGTTGTAAATTATCTAACCATCCTGGATAGCAATTTGGAACTCTGCCCTAAAGACTCTAAAACTGTACATACTCTCTGACTCCGCAATACTACTTCTAGATCTGTATCCCAAAGTGATTATTAAAATAGGAAAAGGGCCTACATATACAAAAATACTTAGCAGCTCTTTTTATGGTGGCCAAGAATTGGAAATTAAGGGGATGTCCATCAATTGGGGAATAGCTAAACAAGTTGTGGTATATGAATATAATGGAATAATATTGTGCTATAAGAAATGAGGAGCAGATGGACTTCACAATAATTTGGACAAATTTATATAAACTGATGTTGAGTGAGAAGAGCAGAACCAGGAGAAATTTGTACACAATTACAGACACATCATATGTATGATGACTAACTTTAATAGACTAGGCTCCTCTCAGAAATGCAAGGTTATAAGATAATTCCAAAAGACTCATAATGGAAAGGGATATCCCCATCCAGAGAAATAACCTACAGAATCTGAATGTAGATTGAAGCAAACTACTTGATCTCCTTTTTGATTGTTTTGTTTCTTCATTTTCACTGTTCACTCCATTGGTTATAATCTTTCTTTACAACTTGATTAATGTTTAATGTGATGGTATTTGGAGATCCTATATTTGATTGCATGTTGTCATGGAGGGTGGAGAAGGAGAGGGAGGGGGAGAAAATTTGAAACTCAAGAGATTGTGGAACTGAATGTTGTAAACTAAAAGTAAATAAATTTAAATTTAAAAAAAAGAAAATATTCATAGGTATAACTCAATGTTGAACACCTGCTTAAAACTTTTTGTAGATAATCCCACTTCAGTTCCCTTCTTTTGTTTCAACATTATTATTATCATAATGGTATCCTTTTACTCTGAATCAGTCCCCACTTGATTTCCTCAATTTGTACATTAATTGTGTAGTTAATTTTATTGATCCTGTAATTGTTCTACTTTTCTTAGTTATTTTGTCTTGTCTTTTGTCAAATAATCTTTTTATCTGTCTTGAAGTGACCTCTTCAGATTTTATTCCTTAATCCTTTTATGTTGCCCTAAATTGTCTTCAATTCCTACTTTCTTACAACTAGGAAGTGCCATCTAGGCCTCAATATTGTCCTCAAATGTCTTTAATTTCTCTCAAATTTTGCCAATTTTGTCCTTCCCAAATTCATATTTTGCAGTGTTTCCTGTCAGAAATAGTCATTGTATTTTGTCAAAACTGTCATATTTCTCTTTTGATATAATTATTATTTTTATTATTTTTGTATTAACATATTTCATTAAGTTCATAGTTTTCCTAATATTAAGCTAACTCTGAATTTGGGGCATAAATCCAAATTGATCACAGTATATAATCTTTGTGATATTATTTCAGTCCCTTTAGTCCCTTTCATTTCCAGATTTTACATTAATATCAATTAGGAATGTTAATTTGTAGTCTTCTTTTTCAAAATTTCTCAGTTCATATAGTCAAACCTTATCTATGACAGAAATAATTTAGTTTGTTTTTTTCCTTTTCTATTTTTGGAAACAGTTTATGTGATACTGAAATAAACTGCTCTTTAATTTTTTTTATAAAATTCAATTCTGAATCCATTAATTCTGTTATGTGTGTGTGTGTGTGCATAAGAGACAGAGAAAGAGAGAGAAAGAGAGAGAGAGAGAGAGAGAGAGAGAGAGAGAGAGAGAGAGAGAGAGAGAGAGAGAGAGAGATTTGTTTTTGCCTTTGGAAGATAATGTATGGTTTGCTGAATTTCTTTCCTTGGATTTTTCTTAATAATTAAAATTTTAAAACTATGATCAATACATTAACCATCCACAATTCCAGAGGACTAATGATCAAACACGCCATCTATGACAGGAAAGTGATGGATAAAGGGTACATAATATGATATTTTAAAGAAATATTTTTAATTTATGGAATAAAACAAGCATTTCCCTAAAATAGTTTAATAAAAAGACAATTATACAAGAAACTACAAATTACTATGCACAACTT
Organism: Pseudochirops corinnae; assembly: GCA_028646515.1. Lineage (NCBI taxonomy): Eukaryota > Metazoa > Chordata > Mammalia > Diprotodontia > Pseudocheiridae > Pseudochirops > Pseudochirops corinnae. The sequence goes on from JAQQSV010020978.1 coordinate 3,259, forward strand.
GTATAATGTTTTCAAATGTGTGACAAAATTATCATGTAAATATTTTTTCTCTCTTCTCCTTCTACAGAGATAGGTACCATAAGACACAAATAGGTATGTGATACTTATGTGTGTGTGTATAAATATCATACATATAGGAAAACTTATTCAAAACATATTTTATTTATCAGTATTTTCTTTGAATGTAGATAGCACTTTTATTCATATGCCCTTTACAATTAATTTGGTTATTTGTAGTAGATAAAATAACATTTGCTCAAAGTCATTCTTTTTACTAATTAATTAATTTTTAGTTCTCAAAATTCAATTCCACAAGAGTTTGAGTTACAAATTTTCTCCCTCTCTCTTTCCTCCTCACACCCCAGATGGTATGCATTCTCAGTAGCCCTTCACCCAATCTGCCCTCCTTTCTATCATGCCCACTTTATCAGCAAGCACCCTAGCATACCCAGGGTGGCTGCTAGCACAGGTTTTTAGATCTGCTTTTCTAAAGGAAAACAACTCAAAATGGGTTAACAATCTTACTTTAATCAATTAAACAAATATCATTTACCTAGTTCAGGGGAAAAAGTCAGCACCCTGAACTTCAGAGAATGCAAACAGAATACAAACAGAAGTTATAAGCAGAAGTTAAAAAAGACAAAGAAACAGATCAGCAGATGGGCTTCCAAACATCTGACCATTACATCCATACCTATTCAGTTACCAGAGAGGGAAGCACCAACATCTGGGTTTTAAAAGCCTTTGGACTCAATGGCTTCCCAGATTCTCATCTGGCCAAATCACACAACTCTTCTCAAAGTGAGCCCCAAAGCAAAACCTCAATAAGGGCATATATATATATAGCTTTCTCCTGGATCAGAGATCGGCAAAGCCCTCTTGCCCAACTGCCCAATCACAAAGTAATAAGGCATGGACATTCCTGAAGAACAAGCCTTCCGCCACAGGCTCCATGTGAAAACATTCAGCCTATTAGGGGACAGAGGATACTCTCAAATCTGGGAAGGTTCTCAGAGTCACTTAAACCACTTAAGCAAAGGGCCTAGAGGCAGGGAAGATCTTCAGATTCCCATAACACCTACCTTCCCCCCCACACACACCTTATTTCCTTCCCTCTTATTTTCTTGTAGGGTAAGATAGATTTCTCTACCACATTGCCTACATATTTTATTTCAGAGTTGCATATAAAAACAATTTTTAACATTTGTTTTTAAAACTTTGTGTTCCAAATTCTGTCCTTTTTTTAGCTCCCCACCCACCTTCATTGAGAAGGCAAGCAATTGAATATAGGTTATATATGTATAGTTATGCAAAACACTTCCATAAGAGTCATGTTATGAAAGACTTACTATATTTCCCTTCTTCCTATCTGCCACTCACATATTCTATTTTTTTCCTTAACCCTGTCGCTTTTCAAAACTGTTTGCTTCTGACTCACCTTCCCCCCAAATGCCCTCCCTTCTATTATCCACATCAACCCACTTCTGCTTACTTTCCTGTAGGGCAAGACACTCAGTTGAGTGTTTATGTTATTGCCTCATTAAGCCAAATTCAATGAGGGTAAGGTTCACTCATTCGCTTTCACTTCCCCCCTTCCCATCCATTTTGAAACCTTTTTCTTGACTCTTTTATGTTGGATAATTTGTCCTACTCTATCTTTCCTTTTCTCCTTCTCCTAGATCTTGGGCTATCCTGATTTTGTTTCCACAATATTAAAATTATTTCTTGCTGACTGCTTGTAATATTTTCTCCTTGATATATGAACTCCAGAACCTGGATATAGTATTCTGAGTTTTTTGGGGGGAATCTTTTTCAAGAGGTGATTGTTGAATTTTTTTCAATTTCTATTTTGCCCTCTGGTTCTAAGATATCAGGGCAATTTTCCTTGAGAATTTCTTGAAAGGTGCTTTCTAAGTTCTTTTTTTTTGACCATGGCTTTCAGGTAGTCCAATAATTTTTAGGTTGTCTCTCCTGGATCTATTTTCCAGGCCAGTGGTTTTTCCAATGAGATATTTCATATAGCCTTCTATTTTTTTTCATTTGTTTGGTAGTATCTTAATAGTATCTTGATTTCTCATAAAGTCATTATCTTCCATTTGCTCCAATCTAATTCTGAAGGAATTATTCTTCTCAGTCAGCTTTTGAAATTCTTTCCCATCTGGCAAATTTGGCTTTTTAAGACATTCTTCTCTTTATTGGTTTTTTGAACCACTTTTGCCATTTGAGTTAGTCTATTCTTTAAGGTGTTATTTTCTTTGGTCAGGTTGTTGACTCTCTTTTCATGATTTTCTTGCATCATTCTCATTCCTCTTCCCAATTTTTCCTCCACTTCTCTTACTTCATTTTAAAATCCTTTTTGAGTTCCTCCATGGCCTGTAACCAGTTCATATTTTTCTGGGAAACTTTTGTTGCAGGAGTTCTGACTTCATTGTCTTCTTCCCTCTTCATGCCTTGATCCTTTTTGTCCGCTAAAAAGGAATCTAAGTTTTGATTGCTTTGCTTGCTTTGCTTCCTTTGCTTGCTCATTTTCCTAATCAACTGCTTGACTTTTGAGCTCTTTGCCACAGTAGAATTCTGCTTCTGGAGAGGAGAGCTTTGTCACAAATTGCTGGGTGTTTTGCAGCTGCTGAAGCTATTAGTTGGGTGCCCTCTTTGCAGCCTGCCACAAGCTCTGGCTCACTGGTCACACACCCAAGAACCTCCACTCAAGATAGCAATCTAGATCCATGTAAGTTAAGGTAATAGCAGTTACCCTCTGAATAGTATCTTTTTCCCCCTATGATCTTCAAGCCAGGAGCTCTGAAGCAGGCATGTGGAGGCAGCTGCACGGCTGCAGTGCTTACACAGCTTCTTGCTTCAGGCTAGAGGCCAGACCACACTCCATCTCCCCCAGTTTGAGCAGAATTCTTCACTGACCTTTTACTTTTTCTTTGGTATTTATGGGTTGATATTTCTGGAAACCTTGCACAGCTGCTGGTGATCTTCTCTTCTCATATCCTCTCCAGCTGCTGCTAGTTGGAGCTGCCCTGGGGCTTAAACCATGGGCTCAAAAGGGGCTGTTATGGGTTCCCAGCATGCTGTAATGGACCCTTCCAGTCTGCCTGCAGGGCTGCTTTCAGTAGGAGATTTTTTTTTTCTCTGTGTCACTTTGTGGGTTCTGTAGCTCTAAAATTTGTTTATAGTCATAATTTATAGATATTTGAGGTGGTTGTGAGGGGATCTCATGGAGTTTTCCTGCTTCTGTGATACCATCTTGGCTTTGCCTCCCCTTTAAAATTTTTTTTTGTCTTTATTAATTTGTTTGTTTGTGTTTAGTTTACAATATTCAACTCCACAATCTCTTGAGTTTCAATTTTTCTCCCCCTCCCTCTCTTCTGCCCCCCATGGTGGCCTGCAATCAAGTATAGGATCTGAAAATACTTTCACATTAGACATTAGTCAGGTTGTAAAGAAGGGTTGTAACAGATGGAAAGAACAATGGGAAAGAGCAAACAAAATCAAAGAAGACAAAGAAAAAGAGCAGGTAATTTGCTTCAATCTGCATTCAGACTCCGTAGTTCTTTCTCTGGATGCGGACATCTCTTTCCATCATTAGTCTTTTGGAGTTGTCTTATAACCTTGCGTTGCTAAGAAGAGCCCAGTCTATCAAAGTTGTTCATCACATATATGTTGTGGCTGTAATTGTGTACAAGTTTCTCCTGGTTCTGCTCTTCTCATTCATCATCAGCTTGTATAATTCTCTCCAAGTAAATATGAAGTCTGTGTGCTCTTCATTTTGTATAGCAAAATGGTATCCCATTACATTCATACACCACAATTTTTTTAGCCATTCCCCAATTGATGGGCATCCCCTTAATTTCCAGTTTTTTGCCACCATAAAGAGAGCTGCAATAAATATTTTGTACATATCCTCTTCCTCCCACTTCTATTATCTCTTTGGGATACAAACCCAGAGGTGGTATTATTGGATCAAGGGGTATGGAATTATTTATAACCCTTTTGCCATAGTTCCAGATTGCTCTCCAGAATGGTTGAATTAGTTCGCATCTCCACCAACAATGCATTAGTGTTCCAATTTTTCACATCTTCTCCAGCATTTGTCATTTTCTTGTTTTGTCATCTTGGCCAATCTGACCAGGGAGATGTGGTACTTCAGAGTTGTTTTGATTTGCATTTCTCTAATCACTAGTGATTTAGAGCATTTTTTCATATGCTTATAGATATCTTTAATTTCTTACTCTGAAAACTGCCTATTCACATCCTTTGACCGTTTTTCAATCGAGGAATGAATTGTATTCTTATAGATTTGACCCAATTCTCTGTATACTTTAGAAATGAAGCCTTTATCACAGACAATGATTATAAAAATTCATTCCCAATTTTCCACTTCCCTCTTAATCTTGATTGCATTGACTTTGTTTGTACAGAAACTTTTCAATTTAACGTCATCAAAATTATCCATTTTGCAGTTTATAATAATCATGGCAATTTTACTTGAGAATTTCTTTGCAGATGATTTCTATTACTCTCTTTTTCATCATGGCTATCAGGTAGTCTAATAATTTTTAAAATATCTCTCCTGGATCTATTTTCCAGGTCAAAATATCTCTCCTGGATCTATTTTTCCAGGGGAATATTTCACATTGTTTTCTATTTTTTTCATTTATTTTGTTTTGTTTTTTAGTGTCTTGATTTCTCATAAGGTCATTTGCGCCAGTCTAATTTTGGAGGGATTATTCTCTTCAGTGAGTTTTGGAAATTCCTGTTCCGTCTGACAATCTTGCTTTTTGAGACATTCTTCTCCTCAGTGGCTTTTTGGGCCTCTTTTGCCATTTGAGTTAGTCTATTTTTTTAAGATGTTATTTTCTTCAATATTTTTTGAGGTCTCATTTAGCAGGCTCTTGACTCACTTTTCATGATTTTCTTGCCTCATTCTCATTTCTCTTCCCAATTTTTCTTCTACTTCTCTGATTTGATTTTCAAAATCCTTCTTTTACTCCTCCATGGTCTGAAACCAGTTCATATTTTTCTTGGTTGCTTTTGATGCAGGAGTTTTGACATTGTTGTCTTCTTCTAGTTCTTTGTTTTGATCATCTTTGTCCCCCAAAATAGATTTTGTAGCCTGATTGTGCTTCCTCTGTTTGCTTATCTTGCCAACCAATTACTTGTCTTTTGAGCTCTTTGCATTTGTAGAACACTGCTTCCAGTGTGGAGAGTGCTATGTTCCACATTTCTGGGGTTTTGCACCACTGATATCAGAGCTGTTTTCAGAGCTGTGAGAGGGTTATGCTCTCTATAGCCACCACAAGCTCTGCCATGCTCGCACTCCTCAACCCTGGACTGCTACCCAAGACTGTGACTCAGAACCTGGAAGGTCAAAGCAAGAGAAATTATCCTTTGAATGCTTGCTTTGTCCCCCTAATTGATACCTGTCCCCATGAAGTTGCAGGGGTACCATTTTGACTCACTGCTAAAATGCAAACTCCTCTGTTTACCTTTTAAAAAACTTTACAATCTGGCTCTAGCCTGTTAAGCCAGGCATTTGGATGCATTACTGTCCTTCATGTACTCACTATCTACTACTCATCTAACATCTTCTCTCTTTGCTTTTGCAGAAGCTATCCCAAGAAATTGAAGATACATTCTATGTCTCAGAGAATCCTTCAAATCTCAAGCATTACCTTCTACACCAACTGAAACCTAGGAATCCTCTAGAATAGTATCTACAGAGCAGGCCTCATAACCAAGAAATATTTCCTGTGACATTGATTAAGTCATTGGACAAGTCATTTAACTTCTCAGTGTCTCAGGCAATGTTCTGAGAAGAAAGAGTACAGAACTGCTGTGGGGAAGGGAGTTTCTTTATCTGAGAGTTCCTTATTTCAGTGAAATAATAATATTCTAGTACTTTTCCTTTATTTATATGTTATACCTAATTTTCCATGTACATGTACGTGTTTTTTTCTTTCAGTATAACTTCCTTGGGGTCAGAAACTATCATTTTTTATCTTTTTATCCCTAATATATCTAACATAACAGGATGTAACACAGTACTAGGTAAATAGGTTTTCAATAAATGGTTTTTTCTGTTGAATTGCTGTTAATTTTCTTTGCTAACCAGATTTGGATGTGAATACCTTTCTATTATTTACATACCTTATAATACATTTGTTTTAAGTTCAAATGTTCATTGAAAGCTTGTTGCTTTAGGAGTACTATTAAGGAAGTTGAGGGGATTACGATAATAAGTGCCTAATTGTGGGAATTGAGTAAACCACTCTGATTCCATCTTGTGTCTCAATTCTGCAACTAATTCAGTTTTATTTCTATCCATTTACGGGTCTAATCCAAATTCTGTCTTGTGAGAAAATTATATTTAATTGTGAAAATTGGGGGGAAACCTTACTATATTACTATATTATTTGAACCTATCCCTGTGTGGCTGGGAAATTGGACCACCTATATCTGCTGCTTAGAATCCCTTAACCAAGGACCTACTTTATGTTGACCAGAAACACACTTAGATCAAAATATTGATGGAAGGAATTTTCTCATAATTATACATCTCAAGCAACCCTTATATCTTATCTGAGAACTAACCACACACTAATCAATCAGTTATTGTTTACATCTTTTTAATACTTGTAGATACTTGTGAAGAATGGGGTACATCATTATCTGAATTCACAGAATTGAACCTGTTCTCTCTCCCTCTCCCAGTTTGGAAATTCCCTGATCTTCATCCAATTAGAAATCAGGTTACCTAATTTTGTACTGTTTCATTATAATTAATAGGTCTTCCCCACCAACGCAGCCTGACGCTAGCCGATGCATGCATAGAAAGGACCCTCCACAAGGCCTGCGGATCCACCAACAGCCAGGGCCATTCCCAGGCCTGTCACCACAGGGAGGGGATAGGACAGAGCTGGGTAAGAGACAAAGGCAGGGCCCATTGCAAGGGCAGCAGCTACTCCTGGCACTATCCATCCACATCCTGGAAATTAAAAAAAAACTCTGTCTGAACTTTCAGGGACTAAGATGGCAAAGTGAACCCTGGCTTCTCCAACCCCCATCCCCCACCCCCAACTTGAAAAAAAGTAATTATTGCCCCAGAGGAAAATTTTAAGCAGTAAAAGCTTAGGAACCCCAGAGGAAGGGCTTCGCTAAGGTCCTGCCTCAAAATGGGAAGAAAGCAGGATACAAAGACAAGGACAAAGACTCTGGAATCCTATTATGGTGGGAGGGAGGAATCAAACTCAGAAGGAGAGAGTATTGACTGCACACCCACAGCTGAAGTCTTAACAGGGATTATATACCTGGTCTCAGACACAGAAAACATTCCTAGATGAGCTCAAAAAGAACTTTGAAATGCAGCTTCAAGAGGTAGAAGATAAAATCAACATCTCTTATAAATCAAAATTGTTTAATTAGAAAAACATTACAATGAAGAGAAAAGCTCCTTAAAAAATAAAATGTGTGAACTAAAAATGAAATCTGAGCATATGGAAAAGGAGCTTCAAAAACTACCTGAGGAGAGTAATTCACTAAAAACTAGAATCAGCAAATTGAAGCCAATGACTCTATGAGGAACCAAGAATCAGTCAAACAAAACATGAAGAC
>JAQQSV010020979.1:0-10878 GCA_028646515.1 Pseudochirops corinnae
TGGCAACTTTACCCAAGTCATTTATATATTTTATGCTGGGCCTCTTTAATGCTCCATCTTGAAAATAAAAATAACAAAAATAATGGCAGACATTTTTTGTAACTAATTGAAAATGATTTTATGTACATCATTGTCTTTGATGGGAGTGTGAAATATAAATCAATTGATCAGTATAGATCCAAAGATATAATTTTCAATCTCCCTATCAGGTATATTTTTATGATCTTATGACTTAATTGATTTTAATTCTCTCTCTTTCAAGTTTATTCTCTTTTTACTGCTTACACTATCATGACCCTTGCCCAGGACCTCCTGAAGTTTTTTCTATTATTCTAATAATCACCTAAATGGAATTCCTTGTCTTTATTGTCTCTGCTTTCCAATGCATATTTCACATGGTTCCTCAAAAGTTCTTTTTATTCCAAGAAAAGGGAAACAAAACAAAAGGTTAAAACCACAACCAATTAATTATTTCTAATAGACCATCAGAATAAACACACTTGTCTTATTTCTGTATTGAAGACATTCCAAAGCTTGGTCCCAATCTATCTTTCTACCTTTATATTAATTATATTCCCTTAATGCCCAAACTAGACAGTTGCTTAATCTTATCCTACCTTCTCTTCCTTCTGTGAAATCTAATTAGACTCTTCTTTAAGTCCAAAAATGCTCCCTCCTCATTCTTCTGTGTCAAAATTCTTTTCTGCCAGTTTAGATGCCACCTACTCCATTAAGCTCTTCTGGATTCCTAAAACTTTCAGTTTTCTAAAATTTTCCTAGGTCATATCAGATATCTTCTAGTCTACTAACAATGCTAACTCATATCATGCATTAAAATACGTGACCTATCTCTCTTATGATATAGATTAGAGAGTTAGAAGCTCTTTGAGGACTGTTACAGTTGTATTTTTCTATCTTTATTTTACCTAATTCTTTGAACAGAGCAAGCATGTAATAAGCATTTGAAGATTTAAATTTAATGATGATGAATGGATGCCAAGTGTGTTATGGATATACAGTTTTACATTAATTTTCTTAGTAATCTTGGAGGTTCACTATAATGTTAGTCTCTCCTCCTCTCCCCAAACACACACACATACACACACAGAGTTAAAATAAACCTTTTATTGAAAATTAATAGTTGTTTAATGTTGACCAATCCATAGAATTCTAAAAAATAATAAGGAAGCCACTTCTTTCTTTAAATTAAATGCCTTTCACAATATAACAATGTGTAGATAGAATAATTATTTTGCTGTGTGATATTTTAAATGAAAGATTTGCTAATGTGTAGGAATTTGAATCTGAGAGCTGAGTGAGAAATATGTAAAAACAATTCCAATCTTTGATGGTTTTGTGATAAGAGAAAAGGAACTATTCTGATTTTTCAGAGGAGTTTAGTTTTCATATGATTAGTTGTTTCAATTTAGTTCTACACCCAAGGAAACAACAGTATGAGCAGATGTTTTCACTAGTGCAATGTGTTTGAAAACAGAATGTATTTTAGACTATATTCAATATTCATTACACTATTCTGACAGTTTCATTTTGACTTTTAAAATAGGGCAGAGAAAGAACAATTACATTATATTTCTCAAATTGGTTTGACAAGGATTATTGCACAATGAATAGATTCTTTGATCGTGAACTAGTTAAACACTTGTCCCAATAATTATGAAGTTAGCCAGCTGATTTTTAAGAGGGCAAGAAACAATGATTTTTGAATAATTTTGCTGGTAGACTAATTCCACAGACAAATGTGAATTTAAGATTTCTTGGAGTAGAAGTATTTCATTCCTGACACAAAAAAGCTCAGAACTACAATGTGTTTGGCTTGCTAAGTCCATAGTGCATAACTGAAAGAAGCAAAGGCTTTTCTTCCGAGAAAACTATAGTTCTTTCCATCAATGACAATGAGGAGAAAATAAATGAAAACACAGGTGTGTTACAATGATCATTTATTAAATGCCTAAGTAATGTCTAAGTCTTCCTCAGAGGATGAATCTTCACTTAGCAGAGATTCATACACTATGCATACTACATCCTTGATGTTTTCAAAATATGCATCTATAAGAACAAACTTAGAACTCTATTTGTGCATATGATGTAATTCTTGAATAGTCATTTTATAAACTACTAATACATATCAAAAGCAATGAGTTCCATCACTTTATATTAAAATAAGAATACACATATATACATAATACAATGGTTAAATAAACATAAAAATGTATTTTACTCATTGTTTCTCTGCATCCACGATAAGATCTACGTTGGCAAGTACTCAAAAATCAGAACAATATCTGTTTTCTCAAATGATTTTGTTCTTTCCTGGAAGAAGCAGTGTTCCCAAATTTATAAAACAATGCTAGGATACTAGGATGTTCTGTGAGGTGGAGTCTATTTTATAAGGAAATAGAAATAATTCAAGCTTTTACATTGTTTTATTTTCATTATTAAAAATGGTTACACTTCCAAGGGTAGAGCCAAGAAGCAGAGAAAAGTCATGGACTGTCCTAAACTCCCCAAAATTCCCCTCAAAAAATTTTAAAAATGAATTCTGGAGTGGCAGAACCCACAAAAAGACAGGATGAAACAATTTTCAAATGAAAGACAACTAAGAAGTTTATTGGGACTCACTATTTGACAAAAAAGCTGGGGAAACTAGAAATTAGGGGAGCAGAATCTAGGCATAGATCAATGTCTTACACCATGTACCAAAATAAAGTCTAACTGGGTTTACAATTTAGAATAAAGGCTAATATTGTAAGCAATCTGGGAGAGCAAAGGATAGTTTACCTATCAGATTTATGGAGAAGGGAAGAATTTATGACCAAATAAGAGAAAGGAAGCATTACAAAATGCAAAGTGCACAATTCTGATTACATTAAATTGAAAAGCTTCATACAAACAAAACCAATATAACCAGGATTAGGAGGGAAGTGGAAAATTGGGAAAGATTTTTTCAACCAATGTCTCTGATAAAGGCCTCATTTCTAAAATATAAAGAGAACTGAGTCAAATTTGTAAGAATACAAGTCATTCTCTAATTGACAAATGGTCTAAGGACATGAACAGGCAGTTTTCAGAGGAAGAAATTAAAGATATCTGTAAGCATTTGAAAAAAAATGCTCTAAATTGCTATTGATTAGAGAAATGCAAATCAAAACAACTCTGAAGTATCTCATTTTACCAGTAAGATTGGCTCACATGACAAAACAGGAAAATGATAAATGCTGGAGATGTAGTAAAATTGGAACACTAATGCATTATTGGTAGAGTTGTGAACTGATTCAACCATTTTAGAGAGCAATTTGGAACAATGCCCAAAGGGCTATAAAAACCCTTTTACCCAGCAATACCACTTGTACAACTGTATACCAAAGAGATCATACAAGTGAGAAAAGGACCCATATGTACAAAAATATTTATAGCAGCTCTTTTTGTGGTGGCAAAGAATTAAAAATCAAGAGGATGTCCATCAATTGGTCAATGGATAAACAAGTTGTGGTATATGAACACAGTGAAATAATATTGTGCTATAAGAAATGAGGAGCAGATGGACTTCGTATTTACCTGAAGAGACTTATATAAACTGATGTTGAGTGAGGAGAGCAGAAACAGGAGATCTTTGTACATAATTACAGACACAGCATATCTGTGATGACTACCTTTGACAGACTGGGCTCTTCTCACCAATGCAACACTATAAGACAACTCCAAAAGACTCATGATGGAAGGGCTTATCCCCATCCAGAGAAAGACATGCAGAATCTGAATGCTGATCGAAGCAAACTACTTTCTCTCTCTCTGTCTCTCTCTTTCTCTGTCTCTTTCTCTGTCTCTCTGTCTTTCTCTGTTTTGTTCCTTCTTTCATGTTGTTTATTCCACTGGTTATAATTATTCTTCACAACTTGACGAATGTTTAATGTGAAGGTATCTGTAGAATCTATATGGAATTAAATGCTTTCCACCATTAAAATGGGGGAAAGAGGGAAGGAGACAGAGGTAGAGAAAATTTGGAACTCAGGTGTTTGTGGAACTGAATGTTATAAATGAAAAGTAAATAAATTTATTTAAAAAAAAAGCTTATCAGAAAAGTTCTGTCACACTGGTTGTGAGTGAAGGTCAGTACAGAACAGGCACTGCTTAGCAAGACAGCAGCAGGTCTTGGGAGTAACTAAATCAGCCCAGTCATATCCAGATCTCTTAAACACAGATGGTAAGAGAGATAACTGGTGAGAAGAAGATTACAGAGATTGCTTTGGTGGCACAGTGTGCCAGCTCTATTGTATTGCCCATATTCCCAGCTTGCTGTCCTTTGTCACAATTCTTGAACAAGGAGTATTAACATGCCAGAGCATGAAGCCATGGGGGAGGAGTGTCTTGGAAACAGTTCTAGGGTGGGAAAGAGGATTTGTGCCACTGAAAATCCAGAGCACAGGCTAAGAAAGAAGTAAACACATCTGTTCTTAGATCATACCACTTTGGAATTAGTGGAAACTTAAGGAATCCTAGGAGTAGCTGTAATGGCAAGCAAAATGGTACTTCATTCCTTGTTTCAGATATTGTAATGGCAAGCAAAGAAGCACTTAGCTCCTTGTTTCAGCTATTCAAGTTTTGTTGAACCTGGCCTGTGATTATAGTAAGTCTTTGTTGGCAATAATATACATTGTGTTGCCCTTAATGGGCTTAAGGGAATTTTGAGATCTTCCCTGTCCTTAATAGCCCTAATGTCATCATATGGATCCTGAAGTGGGAGGAATTTGCTTAAAGAGTACAACAAGGACAGAACAGCAAGGGAGGAACAGAAAGGAGCAGAACATATAAAATCTTGAGCACTAGAGGGGACCAAGCAGGACTGAGAGGGAGAACACTTGTGGAGTCAGCATTCTATCTGCCTGTTCTTTCTGTGTTGATGTTTCTTTGTCAGAGAGAAGTACTCTGTCTTCTGACTTGTGATGATTCCACAGACAGAAAGTGAATCGAGATGGTAATGTTGGCAATGTGGGTGAATGTTGTGTAGCTCTGCTAAGCTTAATGTGTGTAAATATTGTTGTGGCTCTGCTAATCTTTGTCTTCCCAGAAACAGAAACTGCAAAGAGCTTTCAGTGGACTAGTCACTGTGAGTTTAGATATGGAAGGGGACTAGAGAGCTGCCTACCTGTTAATGCAGGCAAAAGCTGGAATACCTGCCTACCTGTGAATCCAGGTAAAAATGGGGTGAATCTAGGCAAGAGCTGTGAGCTAGAAGAGGAGTCATGGAGTTTGGAAGTCAGCCTCCAGTTAAGATGAAAGGACCTTTACTTGAGTACCTAGTGCTAACTGATGAGATTATTACTTACTGTGACTTACGGGTGGAACACCTTTGTACTTTCCACTTTTCCTGATTACCCCTTAAGGGTTCTTGGAAGCCAGGATCCAATCAAGATGAAAGAAGACTTTAGATGGGTACTTTATAATCACTGAAGAGATTATGTCTTACTGACTAATATCTTTTGTTTAAGAATATGTGGACACCTTAGTAATAAATTGTTGTGTTATATTTTTGTGAATGTTTTGCTTTAGTTTATTGCTGAGTAAATAGATATTTCATTATTCTATGTGTTTAGAACCTTAAAGTTATTCACAGTAGCAGTCCTTAAGACAGCTGCTCATGCTTGGCTTTACAATAGCCCTGAAAAGAGCGGCACAAAAAACATGAAGCTTGGGACAATGTCCCCTCTGTGCTGGGAGAAGAACCCCACTTTAGCATAGAGTTAATAGTCAGGAAATAGGATGAAAAATAAGGAAACAGCAACAACAACAACAACAAAATCCTGACTGTAGAAATTTCTATGGTGACAGGAAAGACCAAAACAGAAACTCAAAAGCTGAACACAAAATCAAAACTACTACATCCAAAGTCTCAAAGAGACAGAGACACACACATACACACACATATACACACACACAGAGGGAGAGAGGGGGAGAGAGAGAGAGAGAGAGAGAGAGACAGAGACAGAGACAGAGACAGAGACAGAGACAGAGAGACAGAGGCAGAGAGACAGAGAGAGACAGAAACAGAGAAAGAGACAGAGAGAGAGACATAGAGAAAGACAGAGAGAGAGAGAGAAAGAGGGAGACAGAGACAGAGACAGAGACACAGAGAAAAAGAGAGAGAATTGTTCTCAGGTCCAAAAAGAATTTCTGGAAGATTTCATAAAGGATTTTTAAAATCAAATAACAGAGGGAGAGGAAAACTTGGGAAAAGAAACAAGAGTGAGGCAAGAAAATAATGAAAAAATAAAAATAAAACCTAGCTTAAAAAGGCCCAAAAATAATGAAGAAAATAACATAGTAAAATACTAAACTGACCAAGTGGTAAAAACAGGTTCAAAAATCCATTTAAGAGAAGACACCTAAAAGCAGAATGCCAAATGGAACAAAAAGAGATACAAGAGCTCACAGAAGAAAATGGTTCATTAAAAATTAGAATTGGGCAAGGCAAAGTTAATGAATCCATAAGACACAAAGAAGCAATAAAATAAAATTAAATGAAGGAAAAAAAATAGATGATAATGTGAAATATCCCATTGGAAAATAACTGACTTATAAAATAATTGAGCAGAGTTAATTTAATAATTGTTGGACTACCTGAAAGTCATGATCAAAAAAATACTACAGACATTATATTTCAAGAAATTATCAAGGAAAATTGCCCTGAGATCCTAGAATCAGAAGGTAAAATAGAAATGAAAAGAATCCTCTGATTACCTCCTGAATGAGAGGACAAAAATTAAAATTCCCTGGAATATTATAATTAAATTCCAGAGTTTCAGGTAAAGGAAAAGTTTTGTAAAAAGTCAGAAACAATTCAAATATCATGGAGCCAGAGTTAGGATCAAACAAGGTTTAGATTGAGAACACATACAGTTTCCATATTAAAGGCTCAGATGCTTGGAATATGATATTTCTGAATGTAAAGAAGCTAGGATTAAAAGCAAGAATCCAACAAAAGTGAAAAAAAAAACACATTTTTTTCATGGGGAAAAATGGATATACAATGGAATAGAGGTCTTTCAATTATTCCTGATGCAAAAAAGTAGAGAAGAATATAAAATTTTATTTGGAAAGACTTATATAAACTGATGCTGAGAGGAGCAGAACCAAAATAATATTGTACACAGTAACAGCCAAAGTGTAAGAGGACTGATTATGATAGACTTAGCCTTCTCAGCAATGTAAGGACCTAAAACAATTCCAAAGGACACATGATGGAAAATTCCAGTCATATTCAGAGAAAGAACTATGGAATTAGAATGCAGAATGAAGCAGAGTATTTTTCATTTTATTTTGTTGTATTTTGTTTTTAATTTCTCTTGTGGGTTTTCTAATTCATTATAATTCTTCTATGCAACATGACTAATGTGAAAATGTGTTTAATAGGAATCTATATGTAGAGCCCATATCAGATTGCAAGTGGTCTTGGGGAGGGAGGGGAAGAAAATTTAAAATTTATAGAAGTAAATGTTGAAAACCAAAAATAAATAATTTAAGAACAACAGAAAATTTGGCTTCAATATATAAGAAGCAAGAGAAACATAAAAAGGTAAATGTGAAAGAGAAGTCATAAGGGAATCATGGAGTTTATGGATATGAATAGTCAGTTTTCAGAAGAAGAAATCAAACGTAGCTGTGGTCACATGAAAAAAAATATGCTCTCCATCACTATTGATTAGAGAAACACAAATTTAAACCACTCTGTGGCACTGCCTGAGACCTATCAGATTGGCTTATTTTGCAATCAAGGAAAATGAGAAATGCTGTAGGTGATGTGGAAAAATAGGGACACTAATGCTCCTTTGGTGGAGCTGATCTGATCCAATCATTCCAATCAATCCAATCATTCAGTAATTTGCAACTATAACTAAAGGGTTATAAAACTGTTGCGTACCTTTTGACCAAGCAGTACTCTATTTGATCTTTAACTAAAGGTGGCAAAAGGAAAAGGAAAAGTACCTATGTGTACAAAATGTTTATAGCAGCTATTTTTGTAGTGGCAAAATAATTAGAAATTGAGGACATGCAAATCAATTGAGGAATGACTGAATAAAATGTGGTAACATGATTATGATGGAATACTATTGTGCTATATGGAATGATGAGCAAGATTGTTTCTGAAAAAAAATATAAGTCTTATACGAACTGATGCAAAGTCAAATGAGCAGTACTAGGAGAATTTTACACAGTTATGGCAATACGATAATCAACTTAGCTATTTTCAGCAAAAAAATCACCTAAGACAATTCCAAAAGACTTATGGTGAAAAATTCTATCCATCTCCAGAGAAAGAACTGGTACAGTCCAAATGAAGATTGAAGCATACTTTTTATTTTTACTTTATTATTTTTGAGGGGTTATGGGATTAGGTTTTCTTTTGTAACATAACTAATATGGAAATGTTTTGTATATGTACACTATATATCAAATTGCAAGTCCTCTCTTGGAGGGAAAATAAGGCAGGGAGAGTATTTGAAACTCAAAATTTAAAATAAAATAAATGTTAGTGATTTTTGTTTACTAATTTAGAAAAATACCTTTTTAAACTAAAGGATAATATCCATTTTTGTTTCTTAATTTTTTTGTACAAACACACCCAAATGCACACACAGTGTATTTTTTATTTAGTGTTAGTTTTTTCTCCTTATTTCTGATTACAACACCATTTCAGATACTTAAGAGCTCCCCAAATTATTTTTCTCCATAACATCATTGTATCTTCTTTGAAAGATTACATTTTTCACCTTAAAAAAAAGTTTTCTTTGGATTAACTTCCTTGTGCCAAACTTTTACATGAATATGAAGTTAAACTGGATATTAAAGAAGAGTATTATACAATTTAGTTTCTTGAAGAATGTAGCTTTTATTTTTATAATTTAATTTAAACTTATGATTGTACTCAATGAATATACATAATAAAAATTTGTGAATGTAGAAAGAGGAAAAATATGAAATAATTCACAAAACTATACCAATTACAATTTCCCAAATAACAATAATTTATCTGCACTATTTTATAACTAATTTTATTTTAGATTTATAAAACAGAATTTTTCAAGCTTAGGTTCAATGATACATCACTAAATCAATTTACAATTATGTAGATTTTTATTACTACCCTTAATAATTAACACTAATTCTTTGTCTTGTCAATTCTACCACTCCATTGCAATCTTTTTTTTTCCTGTTAATGAAACAAGCCAGAATCTTACCTAATGTAAAATCCTTAAAATAAAGTTCCACTGACAATTAAACATATCCTTTCATGGTTTCCACTTTGGAACTGGCCCATTTAATGATAGTTATCTTTTAGAATGTATCTGTCAGTCCTTAATGGATATATTCCAATTGAAATGGACAATGTCACCAGAACACAGGATAAGCATGAATAGGGAGGAGTAAGATAGAAGAAAATTGGAAAAGTATGATATGGCCAGATTATGAAGGCATTTGAATTCCAAACAGAAGATTTTATTTTTGAGCTGGAGTATCTACTTTCCCTATTGACCCTCCTACCTCACCCTACTCCTCTTGTTACTACTTCTACAAATCCTAATAACTCACTTGTATAAAGTCCTTTAAGTTCTGTGAAATGTTTTGTATACATTATGTCATTTGATACTCATAAAAATCCTAGGAGGCATACACAGTTTTCCTAGCTCCAAGTACTGCCCTCTACCCATTGTACCACATTATAATAGGTGAAATGAAAAGCAAAGAGACTTCCAATATTTACAAAAATGTATGAAAGAAAGATATCCACTTTCTCCAACTTTGAACAAAAATGATAGCAACAAGAATTTATTAAGTTTGTTTATATGCTTATGCACCAAACACAGGGCTAAACACTCAAACTTTTAGTAAAAAACAGTTTTTTACTGATGTGATTTTAAAAGTAAGTTAAAGGGTAAATTACGATCAAGGAAGGCTTTAAAGGTACACCTGTTCGATATCATGATATATTTATTTCCTAATTTAAAAGCCTTAATTAAGGAAGCTATGACAAATAGTTAAATGGACTAGAGAATTAATCCTGAACTGAATATTTATGACCATGCAGGACTCCCAAAAGAATCGTTTGCTGACATGGAGATGTTCATCTTCCTCAAAAGTACAATAGAACAAAATTTTCTCAAACTTTCTTATTCTTATTCCATTGAATTCACACTGTGAAATGCAAAACCATAGACAGCTTCAAGGATAGAATATATGGAGCTGATAGATGGGCTGTCGGTAACACTCCACCCCAGTGTCTGAAAACAAAAATTTCAGAGAGTACAAATTGGATGCTTTCATGATTAAGCTTATAGAATATATAGCTAGCAACCTTAAGGATGGCTAAGGGGGAAAATTTGGCCCAATAAATTTCTGTAATCTGTAAAGCACTAAATATACTTATGTATTATAAATATGCATGTATACATCTGTGCACATGTGTATGTGTGTATGTATTTATGTATATATGTGTGTATTAAGAACTCTTGAATAAAAAGCCTGCTGAGCCGATTGTTTCTTTTTAAAAAAAAAACACTTTTGTTTATTTTTAGTTTAAATCATTCATTTCCATGAGATTTTGATTTAAAATTTTCTTCCCATATTTCCCCTACCCACCACCCCAAAACAGTGATCCCACTGTATACACCCTATGCCAATCTGCCCTCTCTTATACCCTCACCCATCACACCTCTGACTTTATGGTAGGGCAAGATGGATCTCCCTACCCCAATATCTATATATCTTATTTCTCAGTTGCATGTAAATAATAATAATGATTATACAGACATATATATATATATATATATATATTTATCATTTGATTTTAGAACTTTAAATTCT
>JAQQSV010020980.1:0-10878 GCA_028646515.1 Pseudochirops corinnae
GACCCACTGCCCAATCACAAAGCTACAAGGCACGGGCATTCCTGGAAAACAAGCCTGGCGCCACAGGCTCCACGTGACCACATTCAGCCTATTAGGGAACAGAGTATACTTTCAAATATCCAAGGGTCCTCAGAGTCATGCAGCCACATTAGCAAAGGGCCTAGGGGCAGGGAAGATCTACAGATTCCCATAACACTTATCCACAAGAATAGTAGGAAGGGCACTTTTAAATGCTTTCCTGACAATCGGCTATACTAGATTCATAGCATTCTACTATGCTATACATACACTGCAACCTACAAGATAAGTAACCTTATCCTAAAGAAATGAAAGTCGAGGGGAACACATTCCTGCCCCCACAAAGGTAGTAGAGGAAATGTTTCTACTTCATAATTTCTATATCTTCAAAGTAAATATGTCTCTGCATAATAATGACAAATGTTGATGACAGTGGTGCTGATGGTGATGGTGATGATGATGGCGATGGTGATGACAATGATGAAAATGGCAATGAGGAGGAAGATGAAAATATGAAGTTAGTATGGATGAGTTATTCTAGATAGAGTCAGAAAAGGCCGCTTACTAGGCTAAACCAGAGAGTTTACAAACTATCTCTGATACTAGGCTCTAGTCTTGCCCACAAGAAGCAATACAGACAGTTGCCCAGGACCAACATTAAAGCTAGTACTCTTTTTACTATACCAGAGCCTTTTATGTCCAATGTCTTACAAAGGGACAGAACAAAGGGAAAAGCTGGACAGATTTTACCAATTCTAGGGTAATTAAATTTATTAAAATCTAAAACTCAAGATATTTGAAAGTTTTCTTTATTCTTTCTTCACCAGAAAAAATGTAAGACTGGCATTTCTTAGACAAATTATTAGATTCAAAAGAATCTTGTCAAAGCCTCAAAAAAACTTTAATGACTAAAATATAGCTTTCTGTTATATGATGAACCAATGGGGCCATTAAGACTCAGAAAGTTATGAGAAGGCACTGAATTTGGAAAGATAAGAATAAAGGTCCATTAAAGTACATGAACATTAAGTGATTAATTCACTTTTTAAAACATAAATCAATCAATGAATCTGTCATCTTTCCAAAATGAAGCTGATGCTATCCATAAGTAACATCATAGCTGATAATTATAAAGCACTACGGGTTTATGAAATATTTTTATATCTCATTTGATCTTTTCAACAACCCAAGATAAACATTACATATAGTATTATACCCATCGCATTTATTTAAGAAATGAGGCTCAAAGGCACTTCCTCAATAGCCTACAACTAATAATTGTCAGAAGCAGTATTTGAAACCAGGTACCACCTAACTTAAGTCCAGATCTCCTCTATAGTGGTGATGGGTTTTCATAGCACCCACATTTAACCAGTCACAGAATTCACACTTAGTGCTGAAAGGGGCTTCTTGGCCAACTAGAATGATTTCTGCAACATACCCAACAAGAATGTGGTTGAAGACTTCTGGTAAGAAGTAATGCAGTACCTTCCAAAGCAACCCAATCTTCTTTTGATAACTCTTAATTGTTAGGAAGCTTTTGCTTACCAAAAAGAGAAGGAACCTAATTGTACCAAGGGGCTCACAATCAACTAAGCCACAAGGAAAACTAAGAACCATGCAGTGAAATCTTGAAAGGGAAAGAAAGAATATCCATCCAATAAGGTCAGTGGTGTCAAATGGTTTAGATAGGTCATGAAAGATGAAGCCAGAAAAAGAATCATCACACTTAGCAATTAAGAGATTCCTTTTAGTCGAGTGAAGAGGTCAGAGGTCACATTGCAGGGGGTTTAGAACAGTGGTGGGGAACCTGTAGCCTCAAGGCCACACGTGGCCCTCTAGGTCCTCCAGTATGGCCCTTTGACTGAATCCAAACTTCTCCACCTCTGATTTAGAAGAACAAGAAGAGGTGGAGTGGAGGCAGTGAATTTAGACTGCTTTTTTATAGGCACTGAAGAAATGTTAGTTTTGTCATGTCACACTGTGCTGTAAGAAACAAAATGCATTCATTAGGGGGAATGTGAATAAACATAACGCTTTTCAGTTCTGGTCAAATTGTAATAGTTCTTTTCCAGGGGTCAAAGGACTAGAAGGAGCTCAAGAAGACTTTTTAAAAGAATGTGTTTTTGTTGATGAATACTAAACTTAACTTTTATACTTTCCTCACCTGCAATTAATTCAATATCTTTGTCAACAAGAATCACTTAGGAATTACATTTTAAAAAATTTTTAAAGCTTTCCAGGGAGAAGGGAAAAGAGAAAGAGATTTTATTAAGTACTAACTATGTTCTAGGCACTATGCTATCTATGCATATTACAAATACTATAACAGCCCTGGAAGATAAGTGCTATTATTATCTGCATTTTCCAGTGGAGGAAACTAAGGTAGATAGCAATTAAGTTACTTGCCCAGCTATTAAGTGCTAAGTGCTAGTACATGCTCAGGTCTTCATGACACTTAAACCAGTGCTGTATCCATTGAGCCACCCAGCTAAATCTATTATTAATCTATAATCTTACCCCAACATTTTTCCCCACAAGTTTTGATGTGAAGGAGGAATACAAAAATTAGTTTAGTTCCAGTAGTTCCTAACTAGCTATGCACCTCCTCACATCAGAATTACTACAGCAATCTCTGACTTGTCCTCTCTCATACTCCCTTTTAGATATTTCCTCCTTCAATCCACCCTGCATCTTACTACCAGATTCCTATTTGTAAAAGTATGCTTCCATGATTGCATGACTATTCCAAAACCTAAAATTAGCAGGTACTCTGTCTTATAGTTCTCTCTATTCCCATTGAACTTGAGTTGACACGCTACCCATGATTTCTTCAACAGCTGACTACTGCCTATTACTACATCTCAAGTCCATTACCTACTTTTCAAGAGCTATTTTCTTGAAAAATAAAGTTACCTAAAACAAGTAATTTAACCCCTCTATGTCTCAGTTTCCACATGACATTCCCACAATCAAAGGATTTAACTTTAAAATGATCTCCAAGGTATCTTCTAATTCTGTGAATACATTGTAGATATTTTCAACAATATAAATATATCCTATTTTAAATTTATTTCATGCAACTCAAGGTCTGTCTCCTTGCTGTCCTAATCAAATGCCATCAAATGCTGAGAAAACAAAAGTGCCAAGGAACAAGAAAAGGCTAGTACCATTTATGATAAACTATAAATCACTGAAATCAAATTCAGTAGAGAAACTGGGGAAGGAGCTACATTACTACAAGGGCTTTGAAGAATGAGTATGTGGCAAGGAAGAGAAAACTACAAAAGACTTTTTCAGGATCTGTGGTAATAACAGAAGAAGAAATGGGATATTAGTAGTTAGAATGGTCTGTGTGTCTGCACATATACATTGCTCATGCTGACAGTCAGAGAGAAAGTGGCTAACAGACATAAAACGATTAAAGGCATGGGAAAGAGAAAAGAAATATAGAAACTTACATTCAAAGCTTCACAAATGTAGGTACCATAAATTATATTTATTTTATATTCCCCACTGTACTTGACAAATAAGTAGACTCTCAATAAATAGTCATTTGTCTATTATCTCATAAATACATCCTTAATGAACCTTAAGAGAAGAAGAGAGAATTTACAAAGATTAGTCATTATGAAGAAGGCAATAAAAAACACCAAACCAATGAAACATTACTTTGGGATAAAAGAACTTCCAGAGGTCCTCACCAACTTTTAGCACTCTTACCTTTTATGATACACAGCATCCATTAAGTGGTTCATAAAAGAAATTTCAGCAAAATTCCATTCCCTATGCTCAGCATTCAGCTCATTTATATCAGTTTAAAATAAAGATAACTCTCAAGCAAGTCATGGATCATACATTTTTCCAATGGAATTATTGCTGCATCATTTAATATCTAGCCATAAAACAAAAACAATCATTCCACATCCTTCTCCAAAAATAGACAAGTGTCAAGAGAAATAGAGAGAAAATGGGAGGGAGACTAGGAAGGTAAGGGGAGAGAAAACAGAAAATACTTTATTACCTAGGTTGAAGATAGAGGGGTAATAATAGTTCCTGACCTACATTTTTAGTTGCCACTTTTATACTGACATTTCAAATTCAACATGCAGAAAACTTAACTCAACTGAACCACTTTTTATGGCTCTAAAAAGTAAAAAAGAGAAAACAGCATCACTGTTCAATCTAGATAAGTTTCGTGAGCTCTATAAGCCAACTGCTCACTTTGCTGTAATACCTATCTATATATCTATTGCAACCCTAATTTTACGATGCTGTGTATGCTGTGTATGAATGAGAGAGAGAAGTGGTTGCCTGCAGGTAAAGTCACAAAACATAATATTTCTCTTATTGATTAAGCTGCTACCAAAAGTACAGGTTAAAATAAGAAAACCTTGAAAAGTTATTTTTACAACCTGATTTACACAGATACTCAGAGCTGTGCTTCTCAAAGCAGCATTCTCCAACTGTTTTTAGGAATATCCCTTGCCCTTATTTGGCATGACTGTAGAAAATACACACCTGAAAGACAGTGGTGTAGAAGCAGGAAAACTCTGTGGCTCCCCACATAACCACCTCAAATACCTATAAAATATGACTCTAAACAAACTTTAGCGCTACAGAACCCACAAAGTGACAGAGAGAAACAAGTCTCCCGCTGAAGGCAGCCTTGCAGGAGAACAAGAAGGGGTCATCACAGCTCACTGGGAGTCATGCCCAGTCACACCAGAGCCCTTGGTTTTAATCCCAGGGCAGCCCAGATCAGCTGGAGGGACTTCCAGAGAGTGAATCCCCAACAGTTGTGGCCATTTCCAGAATTATCAACCCATAAATGCCAAAGAAAAAGTGAGAGGTCAGTGTGGACTTCGGGAAGAGGGGGATTGAGAGTGCAGTCCAGCCTCTACTCCCAGAAGGGTGAAGCAGCTCAGGCACAGTGGCTGTGCAACCACTTCCATGTGGCTGCTTCAGCGCTCCTGGCCTGCAGATCGTAGGTGGGCCAAGCAACCAATCTGAGGGGTAATAGCTCTTGCTTTAACCTACTTGGATCTGGATAGCTGTCTTGGGTGGAGGTTCTAGGGTGTGTGACCAGGTGCCAGAGCCTGTGGTAGCTTCAAAGAGCAACCAACTAATAGCTCCAGCAGCTGTGAAAACCCCACTGATTTGGGACAAAGCTCTCCCCTCTGGAAGCAGAGTTCTACAGTGGCAAAAAGCTCAAAAGTCAAATAATTGAGTGGCAACATGAGCAAGCAAAGGAAGCAAAGCAAGCGTAGCAATCCAACTTTATTTCCTTTTTTGGGGACAAAAAGGATCAAAGCATGGAACAGCAGGAAGAAAACAAAATCAGAACTCCTACACAAAAAGCTGCCAAGAAAAAATATGGTTATAGGCCATGGAGAAGCTTAAGAAGGATTTTGAAAACCAAATAAGAGAAGTGGAGGAAAAATTTGGAAGAGAAATGAGAATGATGCAAGAAAATCATGAAAAGAGAGTCAACAACCTGACTGAAGAAAATAACACCTTAAAAAATAGACTAACTCAAATGGAAAAAGAGGCATAAAAAGCTAATGAGAAGAATGCCTTAAAAAGCCAAATTTGCCAGATGGAAAAAGGATTTCAAAAGCTTGCTGAAGACAATAATTCTTTCAGAATTAGATTGGAGCAAATGGAAGCTAATGACTTTATGAGAAATCAAGATACTGTAAAATAGATCCAAACAAACGAAAAAATAGAAGGTAATGTGAAATACCTCATTGGAAAAACCACTGACCTGGAAAATGGATCCAGGAGAAATCATTTAAAAATTATTTGACTACCTAAAAGCCATGATCAAAAAAAGAACCTACAAATCATCCTTCAAGAAATTCTCAAGGAAAATTGTCCTGATGTTTTAGAACCAGAGGGCAAAATAGAGGTTGAAAGAATTCACCAACGATGTCTTGAAAAAGATCCCAAAAAGAAAACTCCTAGGAATATTATAGCTAGGTTCTGGAGTTCCCAGATCAAGGAGAAAATATTACAAGCAGTCAAGAAGAAACAATTTAAATATTGTGGAAACACAATCAGAATAACACAGGATGTAGCAGCTTCTACATTAAGAGATCAAAGGGCTTGGAACATGATATTTCAGAGGTCAAAGGGGCTGGTATTAAAACCAAGAATCACCTATTCTGCAAAACTGAGTATAATGTTTCAGGGGAAAATATGGTCATTCAGTGAAATAGAGGACTTTCAACCTTTCTTGATGAAAAAACCAGAGTTGAATAGAAAATCTGACATTCAGATATAAGAAGCAAGACAAGTATGAGAAGGTAAACAGGGAAAAGAAATCATAAGGAACTTATCAAAGTTGAACTATTTCCATGCCTACACAGAAAAAGGATAATTATAACTTATGTAACTTTTCTCAGTATGAAGATAGGTGAAGGGAATATAAATGCGTGTGTGTGTGTGTGTGTGTGTGTGTGTGTGTGTGTATATATATATATGTACATATATATGTACACATACATATATATGTCTACATAGAGGGTTATATGTGCGTATGAATACACATGTGAATATGTGTATATATGTGTACAGGTACACATAGACAGAGGGCACAGGATCAATTAAATATGAAGGGATGATACTTAAAAGGTGAAATTGAGAGATGAGAGAGGAATATAATAAGAGGAGATGGGGAGAGACAGAATGGGGTAAATTATCTCATATAGAAGAGGCAAGGGAAAACTGTTGTAATGGAGGGGAAGAACAGGAAGGCAAAATTGAATCTGGCTTAGGGAGGGAATGCCATACACACTAAATAGAGTATCTCATCCTACAGGAGAGTAGGGGGGAAAGGGATGATAGAGGGAATAATGGAGGGGAGGGCAGGCTGGGGGGGAGGGTTGAAAAGGGACAGGGTCAAAGTAGAAAATAGAACAAGTGGGGGGGGGGCAGGATAGGATGGAGGGAAATATAGTCAGTCTTTCACAATATATCCACTATGGAAATGTTTTGCATAGCTACACATGTACAACCTATATTGAATTGCTTATCTTCCCAGTAAGGGTGGGTAAGAAGGGAGGAAGGGAAAGAATCTGGAATCCAAAGTTTTAAAATCAAATGTTGAAAAAAATATATTATTACTATTATTATTATTTTTTACATGCAACTGGGAAATAAGATATACAGGCACTGGGGTAAGGAGATCCATCTTGCCCTATCAGAAAGTGGGAGGAAGGATGGAGGAGGATATAGGAGAGAGCAGATTGAGGGAGGGAATAAACAGTGGGATCGCTGTTTTCGGCTGGTGGTTAAGGGAAAGACTGGGAGAAAATTTGTAATTCAAAATCTTGTTGAAACGAATGATGTAAACTAAAAATAAACATAAAATTTAATTAAAAAAAGAAAAGAAGAGAAAATACATACCTGTTGACCTCAGCAAAACTATATCCAAAACTGAACTCATTATATTTTACGCTAAACCCTCCTAACCTCCTAACTTCCATATTACTGTCAAAGGTACCACCATCTATCTTCTCAGGCCCTAAGGCTCAAAACCTAGAACCATTGGTTCCTTACCATCTCTCACACACACCCCCACCCCCACCCCTTCATATCCAATCTACTTCCAATGCCTGAAGATTTCATCCTTGCAAAATCTCTCAAATACACGTCTTTCTCTCCTCTGACAATAAATGCCATCACTCCAGTGGAAGGTAGCATCACCTCATGTCTGGATTAGCATAGTAGCCTGATGGTGGGTCTGCCTTCCTCAAGTCTCACTCAAATATATCCTCCCATTCATCCAACAATGTGATTTTCCTAGGGCTGACCAAGTCAGCATCCCCCTCAACAAATTCCAGTGGCTACCCATCATCTCTAGAATAAAATAAAAAAGGTTCTATTTGGCATTCCAAGCCCTTCATAACAGCCACCTCTAACTTTTCCAGTCTTCTTACTCCCTACAACGTACTCAGCAATCCAATGACACTGGCCTCTTTATGGTTGTTCAGTCATTCACTTGTGTCCAATTCTTCGTTACTCTAGGGATCATAACATGCCAGGCCCTTCTATCCTCTACTATCCTAAAGTTGGTCCAAGTTCATGTTCGTTATTTCCATGACACTATCTATCCATCTCATCTCATCTATCCATTCTGATTTTCTGCCATCCCCTTCCCTTTTCTGTCTTCAATCCTCTCCAACATCAGGATCTTTTCCAATGAGTCCTGTCTTCTCATTATGTGGTTAAAGAATTTAAGCTTCAGCTTCAGGATTTGAGCTTCCAGTGAATAAACTGAATTGATTTAAGTAGTAACTGATTTGATGTCCTTGTTGTCCTGGGGACTCACAAATTCTCTAGCACCATGATTCGAAAGGGTCAACTCTGTGGTGCTCACCTTTTCTTATAGTCCAATGCTCACAACCACATACTGCTACTGGAAAAACCATACTTCTGACTGTATGGACCTTTGGTGGCAAGTGATGCTTGCTTTTTAGTAGGCTGTCCAGATTTGCCATAGCTTTCCTTACCAGGAGCATTTTTAAATTTCCTGGCTGCAATAACCATCTGCAGTGATCTCTGAGTCCAAGAATATAAAATCTGACACTGCTTCCATTTCTTCTGCCTCTAGTTGCCAAGAAATGATGGGATGAGTTGCCAAGATCTTTTGTTTTTGTGATGGTAAGCTTGAAGCTAGCTTTTACACTCTTATGATACACCCTCATCAAGAGGCATCCTAATTACTCTTCTATTTCTGCCATTAAAATGGTATCATCCGCTTATCTGAGATTACTGATATTTCTCCTGCCAACCTTAATTCTGACTTTTGATTAATCTAACCTGACACTTCACATGATATATTCTACATGTAAGTTAAATAAACACAGTGACAATATATAGCCTTATTGTACTCCTTTTCCAATCTTAAACCAATCAGTTCTTCCATGTTCAGTTCTAACTGTTGCTTCTTGGTCTACATACAGCTTCTTCAGAAGACTCGTAAGATGATCTGCTACTCCCATTTCTTTGAGGACTTACCAAATTTTTTTGTGATCCACTCAAAGGCTTTAGTGTAACCAACAAAACAGAAGTAGATGTTTTTTTGTAACTCCCTTGCTTTTTCTATAATCCACAGAATGATGGCAATTTGGCCTCTAATTCCTCTGCCTCTTCAAAAACAAGCCTATTCTTCTAATAATTCTCAGTTTACATACTGTGTAAAAGCCGAGCTTACAGAATTTTACACATCACTTTGCTGGCACGTGAAATGAGTGCTATTGTTCAGTAATTTGAGCATTTCTTAGCATTGCCCTTCTTTAGGATTGTGGCATAAACAGAATTTTTCCAATCTAATCTGGCCCTGGTTTTCCCCAGCTATTTGTAAAGCTTCATCAGACAGCCATTTTGATTTCTTGATCCTCTTTTCCTTTGGAATGTTTCCCACTTTGTTGCTCCTCAAAGAAGACAATCCAACTCTAGGCTCTGGGAATTTTCTCTGGCTATCTCCATGCCTTAGAATATTTTCTCCCTTTATTATCTCTGCCTATTTCCTCCCAACTTCCACCTTCTATAGGAAACTGTTTCCAACCCCTCTTAATTCAAGCCCCTTCCCTTTGTTAATTATTTCCTCTGTATTCTTCATATAGCTTCTTTGTACATATTGTTTGCCTGCAGTCTCCCCATTAGATAGTGTGTTCCCAGAGAGCAAATAGTGCTTGTTTTTGTCTCCCCAACACTTAGCACAGGGCCTGGAATATAGCAGATACTTAATAAATGTTCATTAATTGTGTCATGTAAAAATGATATATGAATATTACTGATCAGATACTATCTTCTATATTTCCGCTTTATCCTGTCTCTGAAGAAACAATCTCTCAAAATGCTACCTAGCAGATAATATTTTAGTTGTAAAATAAAGTTTCTCAAATTAAAACAAACATAAAAGAAAAAAGAAACATTATATACATATATTAAGGGGGGGGCGGAGCCAAGATGGAGGCATAGCAGCAGCAACATATCGCAGCTCTCACATAGCCACCCCAAAATACCCATAAAATAGGAATCTACACCAATCCTAGAACTCCAAAATGGACACAAAGATACTCCCACTAAAGTCAGCTCATCTACAAGGAATCATATCGGCACTGCGAACCGAAACCAGCCTGGCCTGAAGCCGCGGCTGTGCCCCAGAGGCGGCTGGATGGGAGGAGCAGAGGAGCCTCTCTGGTGAGCGGATTAGCAGCAGCTGCAAGCAGTGTTCAGAACTAGGTCAGCAGAGACTTGCGAAGTTGGGAGGGGAGCAGTCCAGCCAAAAGGCCTCCAGAGCGGAAAAACAAAAGGCAGAGGTTCTGCACCCGCCTCCGCGTTGCAGCTTCCTGACCGCGGCCTGCAGACAGCAGGGGGACTAAGGGATTGTTCTGAGGCCAATGCTCTCGCGTTCAGCAGCCTGGATCCAGATCGCCGTCTTGGGCCTTGGTCTTGGAGTCTTCACTATCCAGCGAGCCGGAACGAAGTAGGAAGGATCCCAGCACTTTCCTAAGAGCTACAGCAGCCGGGAGGACCCCAGTGATTTCGGACAGAGCTTTCCCTTCTGGAAGCAGAGCCTCACAGAGATTTAAAAAAAAAATCACGGACTGACCAACCACAAGTAAGAATAAGCATAAGAAGCAAAGTAAGAACAGCACCCAAACCCTAGATTCCTTCGTTGGGGAAAAGAAGGATCATGGCAAAGGGAGGGAGGAGGAGAGTGCAGCCAGAGCACCCCCACCAGGGGCCTCCAATAAACATGAAAAATGCCTTAAAGCTAGAGATGAGCTGAAGAAGGATTTTCAAAACCAAATAAGGGAAGTGGAAGAAAAATTGGGAAGAGAAATA
>JAQQSV010020982.1:0-10877 GCA_028646515.1 Pseudochirops corinnae
GAGCTTTCTCTGCACCTCCCGCCCGGCCGCCCCTGGGGCACAGCCGGAGCTTCAGGCCAGGCTGGTTTCGGTTGGCAGTGCTGATAGTTCCTCGTAGCCGAGCTGACTTTAGTGGGAAGTATCTGTGTGCGTTTTTGAAGTTCTAGGTTGGTCCAGAGTCCTATTCCATGGGTATTTGGGGGTGGCTATGTGAGAGCTGTGATATATTGCTGCTGCTACGCAGCCATCTTGGCTCCGCCCCCCAACACAATATATTCTATTCCAGCCTTTTGTCTTTATTCTCTGCATTTCCCCTTGTTTCAAATGTGTCCCTTGTAGACAGCATATTGTAGGATTGTGGTTTTTAATCCATTCTGGTATCTGCCTCCGTTTTATGGCAGAGTTCATCCCATTCACATTTGCAATTATGATTACTATCCGTGTCTTTCCCTCCATCCTATTCCCTCCCCTGTTTATGTTTTTCTTTCTTCCTTCTCCCTTCCCCTCCTTAAGAGTTTTCCCTTTGACCACTGCTTCCCTCAGCATTCCCTCCCTGTGCCCCCCTTTCCTTACCCTTTCCCCTTACTACTATTTCTCTCCCTTCTAGCCTCCACCTTTTAACTGCCCCTTCCCCCCCCCCCCCCACTCCTCTTACTGCTGGTAGGGCACAGTAGATTTTTGTACTTAGTAGAGTATGTTATTCCCTCCTTGACCCCAAACCATTGAGAGAAAATTTCATACAGTGCTCCTCTCCCTCCCTCATTTCCCTCTATTATAATGTGTTTTTGTGTCTTTTCACATTATAATCCTAAACTTAACTGATTATGTTGATCCCTCTTTGAACCAGAACCAATGAGAATAAAGTTCATATGATGTTCATCTCCCTCCTTTCTCTCTACTATAGTATGTTTTTATGCCTCTTTGTTTGGCATAGTTTAGCTTTTTATGTCTCATCCTTTCCCTTTCTCCCATTACAATCTCTTTGTTCCACTTAATAAGGTTTTTTTATCATCAGATTAGTTCATTTATGCCCACACCCTCTATCTATGTATATCCCTTTTAAATGTTGCAATAGTTACATAAATTCCAATATTGACAGGTATCTGCTTCTCATATAGGGATGTAAACAGTTTGCTCTTATTGAATCCCAAGTTATGTGTGTGTTTGTGTGTTGTGTGTGTGTACGTGTGTTTTACTTGTTTACCTTTTTATATCTTTCTTGAGTCTTGTAATTGTAGATCAAGTTTTCCATTGAGCTCTGGCTTTTTCATCAGGAAAATCTGAAAGTCCCTCATTTCATTAAATGACCGTCTCCTTGCCTGAAAGATTATGCTCAGTTTTGCCAGGTTGCAATCCTAGCTCTTTTGCTGTACAAAATTTCAAATTCCAATCCCTCTGATCTTTTAATGTAGAAGCTGCTAGGTCCTGTGTAATCCTGACTGTAGTTCCATGATATTTGAATTGTTTCTTTTTTGGCTGTAATTCTGGAATTTGGCCACTATATTTCTTGGAGTTTTCAATTTGGGGTCTCTTTCCTGAGGAGATAGGTGAATTCTCTCAGTAACTATTTTACCTTCTGATTCTAGGACCTCAGGACAGTTTTCTTTGACAATCTCTTGGAGGATGTTGTCCTGGCTGCTTTTTTCTTCATGGCTTTCTGGTAGACCGGTAATTCTTAGGTTATCTGTCCTGGATCTGTTCTCCAGGTCAATTGTTTTTCCAGTGAGATATTTTACACTTTCTTCTAATTTTTCAATCTTTATGTTTTGTTTGACTGACTCTTGGTGCAACATAGAGTCCTTAGCTTCAATTTGACTGATTCTAATTTTTAGTGAATTATTTTCCTTGGTTAGTTTTTGAAGCTCCTTTTCCATATGTTCAATTTTCATTTCAAGGAGGTATTTTCTCCAGTTTGATCTTGAACCTCCCATCCCAGTTCACCAATTTTACTTTCTAAGGATTTGTTTTCTTCTGTGAGGTTTTTTTTTTTCCCCCTAATTTGGGTCACTGTAGATTTAAATTTATCTTCTACCTCTCTAATTTGGCTTTTAAAATCTTTCTTGAACTCCTCCAAGAATGCTTTTTGCACTTGAGATAATTTCATATTTCCTTCTGTGGTCTTAGGTGTGAGTATAGAGTCCATGTTGTCCTCTGAATATGGTTGTTCTTGGTCATTATAATAGTATCATAATGTTCTTGATTTGACAGATTCCTTCTTGCCCATTGTGATTGCCGATGTCCTGAATTTTTAGAGTGGATATCTGCTTCTGTGGTATAGATGTACCATGTTTCTCAGGCTGGGAGGTAGGGGTCTGGTTGTTAACTTTGTGTGCTGTAGCCTTTGGGTGTCTAGACTGAGCCTTAGGCCAGAACTCTCAGTGTTTCCCCTGAGTTACCCTGAGGCTCACAGAGTACCTGTGGGGGAGGGGTTGTTTGGCCACTTCAGGTTTCTACCTCTGTGCCTTGGGGACTATAGCTCAGTCAGGCTCAGCAGCTGTCTGTCCACAGGGCTGGTGTCTGAAGATTACCCTGGTGGTGCTAAGTCACACCTGGGCTTGTGTTGTTAGTGCTTGCTGGCTCCACCCCCCTGGGCTTTGGGATCTCTTGTTGGTCAGCTGAGGTGGAACTTGTTGGTGTACCTCCTGCCCTTCACATTAGACTCTGTACTGCTTCAGTTATACCCTTCTTCTCCCAAGCCTGAGGCTATTTCTACTTATTCAGGATTTACTCTGGGTGGGACATTTGTCTCTGGGTTTTCTGGGTAAGGGAGGGAGAATCAGAGAAGCTAGGGTTTACTCTGCCATCTTGGTGCCTGGAAAATCAGGTAGGTGATTTTTAAACATCCAGGCTGTGGACTGGTAGCCCCAGAAGAAGCTGTTGTTGCTCCTGTGGGCCCTGCGCTTTCTCTTACCCAGCTCCCAACTGATCTGGCATCCTGAGTTGAGATGGCTGCAAATTGCCCTTGGGGTGGATGAGTCCACTGGCTGGGGCTCCTTCTCACTCCACTGTAGTCTGCTTTCAGGTCCACGCTGGTGCAGCCCCCACATGTTCCGCGATCCCCCTGCCCAGACCTATGTGAGCACTTTCCTGGGCTGGGAGTCTGTCATGCTACCTCTCCCAATGGGTTCTGCCATTCTAAAATCTGTTCCGATTCACTTTTTAAAGTTTAGTGACAGAATTCATGGGGGAGCTTAGAAAAGTTCCTGCCTCCTTTCCACCATCTTGGCTCTGCCCCCAATTCCAAAGTTTTTAAGAGAGACCTTGAGCGTGTCCTTGTATGGCTTCTTCTGACTACCATGTGAATGCTTTCCCTGTGTGAGTTCTCCATAAAATAGCCTTTTTGGTGAGTATATGCTTTACATTCCCATAATGTGGGCAGCCCACTGGAACTGTACTTCCTGCAGCCAAGTTTGCATGCTTGGCCTTTAAGTTTGAGAAAGGGCCTCATTGCCTGTACCTTACCCAGCCAGGGGACCTTTAGACTCTTCCCATGACAATTCAAATGGGAGTGATTCAGTTTCCTGGCATGGCGCTGGCACACTGCCCAAGTTTTACAAGCACACAACAAGGAGGTCAGTACGACAGCTCTGCAGACCTTCAGTCTGGTAGTCGGTCTAATATCTCTTCTCTCCTACATTTTTTAAGCACTTTACAAACAACATCTCATTTAATCCAAACAAGGAGCTGGGCGTTTTTATTTACCCCCATTTTACAGTCGAAGAAACTGAGTTGAACAGAGGTTAAGTGACTTGTCCTGGGTCACACAGCTAGTAAGTATCTGAGTCTGGATTTCAATTCACGACTTCGTGCTTCCAGGTCCAGCATTCTATCCTCTGTGAGTTGAGCTCAGGGTCATTGTGGGGATCAAATTAAATAAATACCTTGTAAAAGGCTTTGCAAACCTTAAAGAGCTATTTAAATGTCAGATATTATTACCAGTCTCAAATGCCATAAGTGTACAAGAACCAATTCAGAAGGCAGGTGTAAAATTGGAACTATCCCAAGGCACCTTGATATAATATTTAAGTCACATAGAACTACATGTCCCAGTGAGAAATTTAACATCTCAAGTGAAGATTTTCTCCACTAAATATAGAATGATTCAATCTATCTCCGTCTCCTATGGAGGTGACATTGGCTCATTTCCTAGCCATAGTGGTAGCATGTAATATTCTCATCACACCACCATTTGACAGGAATTAAATTAACTCTTGTCTCTACTGTACCTTCTGGTTTAAAACATACCACTCAACAACTATGAGTTATGAGCATCTTACATACAGAAAGCCTGTTATTTTATTTACGGGGCAGTCTATATCCATGTATATCTATGTCTATATCTATATATCTATATAGATATATAGTTTTTCTTTTTTTAACTTTACATCAACTCAGAAAGTTAAAAGAGTTCACAGCTTGAAATTATCTGAAGGCATTATTAGCTTTTAGCTAAAGTGATCCTACTTCTAAATTCTGCATTTTCTCTCGTCCTGCTATCCATCAACTCCCCTCAGCCTAACTTTAATCTCCACAGAGCATGTAGCCTCAGGGAAGCAATCCAGACTTGGGCACATTTAAAACCTGCTACCCCAGAGGTCACCTTTGTAGCTTTTTTTTGACAAAATATATTGTGGGTTTGGGAAACTTCCCTTCCTTCAGAATTACTTATTCCTTCAGCTTGACAGATTAAAACTGAAAACCACAGTTTAAGGTCATTCTCCTGTGGTTAGTATACATCTCAGAACCTAACACTGTGAGGTTATATTTAATGTTGGGGTTGGAACTGAATTAGTCTGGGTACTTGGAAGTGGATGTCTCAAAATTATTGTTTCCACCTCAATACCTCAACCTTATTTAGGTCTTTGTAACTGGAAGGATCTGGGAGTCCAAGAACTCTTCCAGTGGAAGAATGTGGGTATGGATGTGTGGGAGTGGGGAATGAAACCAGAGGAAGAGCAAAAGTATCCATTCATTTATTCTTTCAACGAACATTTATTCATCATGTCCTGTGGGCAAATCATTGTGGGAGATCTAAAGATGCATTAAACACGGTATCCCTTTCATGGAGTTTAGTCTGGTCCAACAAAATGCAAACTTCTGGAGATTGGAGATTTAAAAAAAAAAGTTCATCCCCAGCACCTATCATAGTACCTTTAATGTAGTAGGTGCTTAAGAAATGCTTGTTGGAATAGACTGAATATATGAAGATACATAATACCTTTTTGAATAAAAACACAATATGGTTTTAAATAACATAAAAACTTTCCCCATGTATCTTACACTAGCTTCAAATTCCCAACAGAGAACCAAATATCTTTTTTTTTTTTTTTTGGTTTTAGAACCAAACATCTTTTTTTTAAGCTTTTTTTTTTTGGAGGGGCAATTGGGGTTAGGTGACTTGCCCAAGGTCACACAGCTGGTAAATGCTAAGGCCGGATTTGAACTCACATCCTCCTGACTCCAGGTCTGGTGCTCTATTCACTATACCACCTAGATTCCCCAGGAACCAAATATCTTTTGATCATTAGTCCCCTAACACGACTACTTTGAAAAAAATGAGACTCATTTTGGTATAGATATTCTGGTGTGTGTGTGTGTGTGTTTTTTTTCACAATTCTTAACTTAATATTCATGCTTGTATAAATAGTCAGAGAAACAAAATGAAGGGCACACATAGAAAGAATGACGTCTGTGTCTAGAAGATGAGTGTCTCAGGTGGATAGCTGATGGTGAAAGGTTAACAAGACAGACCAGAAGACTGGAAACAATTATTTAGCTCTTTAATTGGGGTATCTTTTCCTGCTCTCTCCTTTTCTCTTCTTCTTCCCTTTAACCATTTTCTGGACCTAAGCAAAAAAAAAAAATAATCCTATAGACTCCAATTGGGCAGAATGATTTATTAATTCTGAGTTTCCATAATCAATCAACCAAGGCAACATTTAAGCAGTTCAGCTCCCCAGATGCTTGCTTTGGTCTGAATCATGCATATAGGTCTCTGTTCTGTCTTGACCCTCCCATGAAGAACCACTGATTCCCACTCAAATAACAGAGGAAGCCAAATTCAAGAGGACTGAACATCTATAGATGTGCTCTCACCTAGGTGGAGGACTGTCCTGCCTTATTATGAGAGATGAATACAGCAGATGGGCCCAAAGGCAGATTTTCGAAATAGGACATTTCCTGACCTTTGATCACCATCTAATTCCCTGTGTTTGAGGATGAATTAGCAGTTCTGCAACTGTTAGTTTAAGGATCTGCATCATGATTAGCAGCTGTACTCAACCTCATGCCAATTAATTGATGAGTCCCCACAGGGTTAATATTAGGGGCTGCTGCCAGTGTGGTTTTCATCTTAATTTCAGGGCCTTTACAAGAGGATTAATCAGCCCATGCACATTCATTTTACACTAATACAACAATTCATTTAGATTATTATGTTACAAATGCCATCAACATTCAATAGATCTTATAGAAGAGTATTTTTTGAGATTTGGGCAAATATCCACCATAGCACCCAGCCTCTCATTGTGTCACATTAGATAAGAGCAGAGACTATTTCTGAAATGTCATAGATTCTCTTTTTTTACTTTCAACAATATGTACTGGAATGGACTGCCAATTTCACAGCTTAGCTCACTAGCATTATTTATGCTACAGTAAAATGATATTAACATGGGAAAGAAATATTGAGTCAACTTTCTTTCCAATCCCAAATCCCCTGATGGTAGATTTCAAACCAATATCCATTAACTAACCTGCCACTGCCACTGTCACTTTTCCCCACCCTATGCAGGGGAAGATACTAAACTAGGGACCTAATCCTCTCCCAGGGTGTCAGGAGACTTTTGGTGATGAAGAAATAATACTTCTATCCTTTATCTTCTATACCAGTGACTTTCAAAGTAATGTCCATGGATCCATGAAGGTACATGAAGCTAAAACATTTTTTATAATAACATTACAACATTCTTCTAGACTAGGAGATGTAGGTATAGGGAGATGAGACAGAGATAGGAGCAAAGAGGAGGATTTGTGAAAATGTAGAAGTAGGTTCCAGTGCAGTAGAGGGGAGATCAGGGTTCTAAGATGGACTGATTCAATTTTCTCAGTAAATCGGGAAATTTACAATATGAATTTCAAAATACCTCCCATATACTCAAGTTGTCAATGTTGTATTATCTTCTGCAATCTCCCCACCCCTTTAATGCTCTTTAATTTCTTTTGATCACATCAATCATCCAATCCATTCATTAAACAACATTTTTGAAGCATCTTCTGTATGTAGGTAGATAGATGATGGATGATCCAGCAAAGGAATTTTAGAAGAAGGTATGAGAAAGGTAAAAACATAGTTTGTAGTAGACAGAAAAGGTTGTTGGCAGTGTTGGAAACTACAGAGAAGTTAAAGTGGTAAGGACTAAAAAAGTTCATCAAGTTTAGTAGGGTAAGAATCCTGGTAGCTCCTTTATCCTTGAGTTTTTGGTATATTGAACTTATTAGATTCTCCTATCTGTCTAGCCAACATGTTGGAGGTCTCTCTTACCTTCCTTGATCATAAGGGGAGCATGCTGGCTGTCTATCTGTCCCTTTCTATCTCAGGTACAACTTTTCCCAAACATAGCTCATTATTTTTTCTTCTAAAACCACCCTTTCCCTGCTTTTCCTATTTCTGTTGAGAGTACTTCTATACTGTCAGTCACCAACATTCAAAACCTTGATAATAATCCTTCGTTCTTCATTCTCCATTCCATATCTCAAATATGTCCCATTCCCTCCCCTCACCTGTTCAACACTTAATTTGTGCCCTCATCATCTCTGACCTTGATTATTATAGGACCTTCCTAATTGTATTCCTGGCTACATTTCATCCTTCACATACCTGCCAAAATAATCTTTCCAAAATCCATGACCTTTCTTGAATATACTCTTAGGAGAATATTAATTCCTTGAGGTCAAGGACTTTTTGTTGCCTCATCTTAATATCTTGACCTCGTCAGTGTCTTACAAATAGTAGGTGATTAATAAATCATTGCTTTCTGGATTTAGTTGGATTATATTTCAGAAAGTTTCAGTAGAATGTCAGGGTTGGAAGTGAGAGTTCAAAGAGATTAAGCAATGAGTGAGAGTGGAGGAGATAAAGGCATTGGGCATAGAGACTCTGGGCCTTTGGCAGTCAAAGGGCAGAGAGATATAGAATGATAGGTTAAAGAGATGGTAAGTTGAAGAGACTTCAATGTGAAGGAGATAGCAAGTTGATGCCAGGTTTTATTGACTTCAAGCCCAGTGAGTATGTTTATAGGTAGGGAGTGAAATACTATGGAAAGATAGAAGATTAGAGAGAGAAATAATGATACAAAGAAAATACTGTCAGAGGAGATAGGAAGGGATAGAATCAAGAATACAAGTAGAGGTCTTAGCTTTGACAAGAAGAAGATACAGGGATTGGAGCAGAGAAGAGAAGGGTTGGTGAAGATGAAGAAGAGGACTGAAGTATGGCATAGTATTGGGGTTATGAAGAAGTTTGTGATTGATTCTTTTTTTCTGTAAAGAAAGAAATCAGGTAATCAAGGAGTAGGGAAAGTGACTGTTAAGAAAAAAGTTTTATGATAAGGGAATAGCTTTTGTGGGAAAGCATGATTGAGTATATCAATAAAGGATAAAAAGATTGTTGTACAACAATGAGACCTCAGTTAAAACTGGAAAACCTGGACTTGTGGAGTAACTAGTTGACATGATTATGGGACATGTTTTGAAATAGATGGAAAGAAAAGATTTGGACTCAATTACCTCTTAGGTTGCTTCTTGATCTAAATCAAATCCAATTCAGTTACAAGTAATGACATTATCTTCCTGATGTCATGGTCCTCTTTGAGAATGAAGGACAAAGCACAACCTGTGAGTAGTCTAAGCTGCTCTAATGGGGACTCAACTGGCCAGTACCAGTTGAGCAACTCAGATCCTTCTTCTCCTTTCTCCTCTCCTCACCCCTCCCCTCACCACACAGGCTATCATGTCCTTACCTGAGGGTATTCTGCCCAAAGGAAGGCAAATTTTGATAGCTGAAACCTACCTACTTATCTTAGGGTTTACTGGCTGTATTTCTTTCTTATACACCATCCCTTAAGCCCAATTCTCTCTAACTCTCATTGGCTGGACAAAAATAAGTTACTGCCTAAGCACCACTTAACAGTTATTTTTTGGGCCCTGCTGACTCAAAGTGAATGCAAATAATGTTCCTCTTTCAGCCAGCAACCCTGAGGGACTTCCCCTCCTAGTTTGATTTTTATTATTATTGTTATTTT
This sequence comes from Pseudochirops corinnae, assembly GCA_028646515.1. NCBI lineage: Eukaryota > Metazoa > Chordata > Mammalia > Diprotodontia > Pseudocheiridae > Pseudochirops > Pseudochirops corinnae. The sequence continues at coordinate 9,282 of JAQQSV010020982.1, forward strand.
TATTAAAGGGGTCATCCCTTGACTAATTTCTTAAACAGATCTAAGCACTGAATGGATATTGCCCCATCATTGCCTCAAAGTGAGAACTCAGAAAGACCTTAGCTTAAAAATGCCAAAATCTAGCACTGTGTCATGGGCCATCTCCAGTTGTCTGAATCTATATCTGGCCACTGGGCCCAGATCACTCTGGAGGAAAAAGTGAGGCTGGTGACTTTGTATAGACCACCCTTAAATTCAGTTTAATTCCAAATAATGGCATCATCTTCCTGATATCTTGATCCTCTTCTAGAGGAAACCACAAATCAATGACCGTCAAGCACTTTTATACACAATGGCAGGTAGGTGGTAACACTGACTGTGGAGTAAGGAAAATCTGAATTAAAATCTGACAGATACCTGTGTCACTCTGGGCAAGTGACTTAATGTCTTTCTGCCTCAATTTCCTCATCTGTAAAATGGGAATAATAAAAGCACCTATCCCCCAAGGTTATTGTGAGGATAAAAAGAGATGATAGTCTAAAGTTTTTTTTCAAAACAAGAAAATATTATATAAAATTATAAAGTATTATGTAAGATAGTATTAATTATATTATCATTATTACACACAGAACTGAAAAAGATATCTATTATCATCTAACTCCTAGGCTTATAAAATCATAGGACTTAGAGCTAGAAGGCATCTTGGGGGTCAGTTATTCAAATATTTCATAGTTGAGGTAATAGACCATGAGACATGAAATTAATTTTCAAGAGTAAACCTGAGTTCAAAGAAGTAAGGTGATTTTCTTGAGTTTCTATAGAGAGTAAGTTGGAAACATGGGGCTTGAACCCAGCTTATCTGATTGTAAGTTTAACAAGCTTTCCATTATGCCATATTGCTATTAAGAACCTGTGTGAGGGGTGGAGCCAAGAAGGCGGCATAGAAGCAGGAAAACTCCACAGCTCCCACATTTCCACCTCAAATACCCATAAAATATGATTCTAAACAAATTTTAGGGCTCCAGAACTCAAAAAATTACAGAAAAACACATCTCCCGCTGAAGGCAGCTTGACAGGTGGGATAGGAAGGGCTCATCCCAGTGCACTGGGAGCCAAAACCAGCCCGACCTGAAACCAGGGCTTGGCCCTGAGGCCATCAGGACAAGCTGCAGCTGGAGCCTTCAGGAGAGTGGATCAATGGTAGCGTGGCAGTTTCCAGAATTATCAACCCATAAGAAATAAGGACTAAGTGAAAGGTCAGTGGAAATTGGCTAAATTTGGGAGAGAGAAACAGTCTGGCCGAACTGCCTCCAGGGCAAGGAAGCAGCAGAAGCAGCTGCTTCAGAAGCTCCCAGCCAGCAGATTGCAGGGGGGCCAAACAATTATTCAGAGGCTAAGTGCTCCTGCCTTGAGGTGCCTGGATGAAGATCGTGGTCTCGGGTGGTGGTCCTGGGGTTCGTTTTCAGTGAGCCAAAGCTGGTGGAGGCTGCAGAGACTGTGCCTCCTAATAGCTCTGGCAGCTGCAAAAACCCCAGTGATTTGGGACAGAGCTTTCCCCTCTGGAAGCAGAGTTCCACAGAGCTAAAAAGTCAAGTAATTGACTGGCAACATGAGCAG
>JAQQSV010020983.1:0-10877 GCA_028646515.1 Pseudochirops corinnae
GTTTATTGGAAGCCCCTGGTGGGGGTGCTCTGGCTGCACTCTGCTCCTCCCTCTCTTTGCCATGATCTTTCTTTTCCCCAAAGAAGGAATCTAGGGTTTGGTTGCTGTTTTTACCCTGCTTCATATGCTCGTTCTTACTCATCGTTGGTCAGTCCGTGATTTTTTTTTTTAATCTCTGTGGGGCTCTGCTTCCAGAAGGGAAAGCTCTGTCCCAAATCACTGGGGTCCTCCCAGCTGCCATAGCTCATAGGAAGGTGCTGGGTCCCTTTCCTATTTACTTCTGGCTCACTGGATAATGAAGACTCCAGGACTGAGGCCCAAGACCGTGATCCGGATCCAGGCCACTCAACACAAGAGAGCATTCGGCCTCAGAACAATCACTTAGTCCCCCTGCTGTCTGCAGCCCATGGGCGGGGAAGCTCTGCCTTTTTCTTTCCCACCCTGTAGGCCTTTCGGCCGCACCGCTTTTCTCCCAAGACCTCACAAGTCCCACTGACCTAGTTCTCAGCACTGCTCGCAGCTGCCGCTAATCCACTCACCACTCCTCTCCTCTGGCCACCCCCAGGGCTCAGCCAGGGCTTCAGGCCAGGCTGGTTTCCATTCGCAGTGCTGATATGGTTCCTCGTAGCCAAGCTGACTTTAGTGGAAGGTATATTTCTGTGTGTTTTGGAGTTCTAAGATTAGTTTATAGTCATATTTTATGGGTATTTTGAGGTGGTTATGTGAGAGCTGCAATATGTTGCTGCTGCTATGCCACCATCTTGGCTCTGCCCCCGTTCATATCTTTTTTTATCATTTATCAACTGGGGAATGCCTCCTATTTTTTTTTTATAAATTTGACTCAGTTCTCTATATATCTCAGAAATGAGGCCTTTATAAGAGAAACTTGCTTTATTTTTCTTCACAGTTATAACTGCTAACTGTATTTCCCTACATTCTATCCATTCCTCTGTTTTTTTCTGTTCTTTCTCCTTTCACCCTGTCCTCCTTCAAAAGTGTTTTGCTTTTGACTACCCCTTTCTCCAATTTGCCCTCCCTTTTATCACCTCTCCTTGTCTTATCCTCTTCCCCCCATCCTGCTTTATTATAGGACAAGATAGATTTCAATACCCAACTGAATGTGTATGTTATGCATTCTTTGAGGTAATTCTGATGACAGTACGGTTCACTAACTCACCCTCACCTCCTCCCTTCCCTCCATTGGAAAACCTTTTTTTCCCTCTTTTATGTGAGATGATTTACCTCATTCTACCTCTACTTTTCCCCTTTCCCAAGTATATTCCTCTCTCACCTGTCAATTTTATTTTTTTAGATATCATCCCTTCATATTCAGCTCACACTTGGGCCCTGTATCTATACATATTCCTAACTTCTCTAATAATGAGAAAGTTCTTATGTTACAACTATCATCTTCCCATGAAGTAATGTAAGCAATATAACCAACTATCATCTTCCCATGAAGTAATGTAAGCAGTTTAACCTTATTAAGGCTCTTATGACTTCCCTTTCCTGTTTACTTTTTTATGCTTATCTTGAGTCTTGTATCTGAAAGTCAAATTTTCTATTCAGTTCTGTTCTTTTCATCAAAAATACTTGAAAGTCTTCTATTTTATTGAGCATCCATTTTCCCCCTGAGGGATTCTGCTAACTAAGTGATTCTTGATTATAATCCTAGCTCCTTTGCCTTCTGGAATTTCATATTTCAAGACCTCTAATCCTTCCATGTAGAAGCTACTAAATTTTGTATTATCCTGACTGTGGCTCTATTGTGCTTGAATTGCTTCTTTCTGGACGCTTGCAATATTTTGTCCTTGACTTGGGATACCCTTGATAATCTGTTGAAAGATGATGTCTAGGCTCTTTTTTTGATCATGGCTTTCAGGGAAAAAAAAAGCGAGAAAAGAAAAGAAAAAAAATAACTAAAGCAAAACAAAATTAACCAAAAAAAAAAAATGCTGACTCGCCTAAATGCTAGTGTAAACCTTTGTTGATTATTTACAATTTATCCTCTCTATGTATTATTTACACATAAACGTTTACATATTGTGAACTATGAGTTCATTGAAAACAAAAACCTTTCTCTCTTTCTGTTATTTTCCTTCTTCCTTCTTCCCTCTTTTCTTTCCTTTCTTCTCTCCTTCCCTCCTTCCTTCCTAAAATATCTTTCTTTAAAAAGTATCCCTCCTGGATCTATTTTTCAGATCATTTCCCCCCCAGTGAGATATTTCACTTTGTCTTCAATTTTTTTTTTTCATTCTTTTGGTTTCATTGTATTGTTTCTTGATTTATCATAAACTTATTAGCTTCCATTTACTCAATTCTATTTTTAAGGAATTATTTTATTTTCATTTGGCCAATTGTTCTTTTTAAGGAATTGGGTTTTGTTTGTTTGTTTGTTTGTTTTTCCGCCAGTGAATTTTTGTGCCTCTTTTACCATTTGCCCCATTCTGCTTTTTAAGACATTCTTCTCCTCAGTGGCTTTTTGGATCTCTTTTACCATTTGACCTAGTCTATTTTTTTTTATGGTATTACTTTAATCAGTATTTTTGGGGTCTCCTTTACCAACCAATTCACTCATTTTTCATGATTTTCTTGCATCACTCTGTTTTTTCTTCCCAATTCTTTCCTGTACATCTTTTACTTTATTTTCACAACTCTTTTTGAGCTCTTCCATGGCCTGAGACCAATTTATAATTTTCTTGGAGGCTTTGGATGTAGGAGCTTTGACTTCGTTACCTTCTTCTTAGCGTGTGTTTTGATTTTCCCTGCCACCAAAGTAACTGTCTATGGTCAGATTTTTTGTTGTTTGTTCATTTTCCCAGCCTAGTGCTTGACTTTTAACTCTTTGTCAAAGTAGGTCTCTGCTGCCATGGTGGAGGACAAACTGTCCAAAGTTTCAAGTGTTTTGTGTAGCTATTTTCAGAGATACTTCTAGGGGGCCTGAAAGTTTTCAGTTCTTCCAAGATGTTATCATCTAAGGAGAGGTCTTTACTACTCTCCTAGTCTGTGCTCTACTCAGCAAGTGACCACAAGCATTCTTTTCTGCCTTAGAACTGTGAAAAGGGTCCCTGTTCCATTGTGGTTTAAAGTTCCAGTGTGCTAGTGCTTCTTATTTCCCTGGGAGTCCCACTCAGAACTGTGACCCAGTTTTGAATATGGGCAAAGAAACAGAGACCTGCCCCTGGTGCCAGCAAAGAGAACTCCGTAATTTCCTTCTGACCAGTGGTTTGATCCCTTAGTATCTGTGGCATGAGATCTCTAGAAGCTGCTGCTGATTCAGTGACTCCCCAGGTCTGTTCCTTGTTTTCTGGTGTCCAGTCTGTGCTGGCATATCCTGCCCTGTACTGCATTCCTTTCTCACCCTGGTGCATCAGACCTTTCCTGAGGACCTTCAGATTTGTCTTGGACTAGAAATTTGTTTCACTTCATTTCTTTTTGTAGGTTTTACTGCTCTAGAATTTGTTTAGAGTCATTATTTAAAGATATTTGGGGGAGAACCTGGAAATCTCTCCCTTTACTCTGCCATTTTGGATCCAACTCTAGCTAATTCTTCTTATAGAAGCTCAATTTTTACTGGAATGTAAAAGAAGCCAGGGAGTCTGAGAGATGGAGATGATGAGGGAGAGAATTCCAAGGATGGGGTATAGCCAGTGAAAATCCCTGAGTTAGGAAACAGAATGTCTTAAGTATGAAAAAGCCAATAGGCCAGTGCCATTAAAGTGTAGAATATAGAGGGAAAATAAGCTGCAAGAAAACTACACAGATAGGGTTGAGAGGATCAGAATATAAAGGACTTTGAACATCAAATGAGATTTTAAATTTGGTCCTGAAGGTAATGGGAGCCCCTGAGTTTATAGACTAGGATGGGGATGGGACTTGAGATAACAATATCTTACCTGTGCTTGAGGAAGATCAATTTAATAGCTGAATGAAAGAAGGACTAGAGCAGAAAGAGAATTGAGGCATGGAGACCAATCATAAGGCAGTTTCAATGGTCCAGGTATGAGGTGATGAGAGCTTACACCAAAATGATAGTAGAGTTAGAGAGAGAAGGGGGATGAATATGAGAGATGATACCAAGATAGAATTGATAAAACGTGGCAATGTATTGGATATGATAGGTGAAAGAGAATCAGAATTTGAAGATGATGCATAGCTTGTGAGTCTGAGTATCTAGGAAAATAGTGGTTCCCTGAAATAAGAAATATAAAAGAAGAAAATTAGGAAAAAAAAACTTGTGGAGAAAGATGAAGAATTTACTTTTAGATATATTGAGTCTAAATAATCTCTAGGATATCCAATTTGAGATGCTGAATAGGCAGTTGAAGATGTGAGACTGAAGGTCAGTAGATAGTTTTGAGCTGGATTAGTAGATTTGGGAATAATCAGCTGAGTTGTTTATTAAATCAGCAGAAGCTCATATGATTTCAATGGGAAGAATATAGAGGAAAAACAGAAGATGACCAAAGTCAGGGTCTTGGGCAACATCCGTGGTGAATGGGAGTGATCAGATGACGATCCACCAGAAGAGACCCAGGAGAGGTCAGATAGTTAAGAGAAAACCAAGAAAGACAGTGTCCCGAAAACCTAGGGAGAAAGGAGTAAAATGAGGAAAAGTGTTCAGTAGCACTAAGTAATATCAACATATGTAAAAATGTCAAGAAGGATGAAAATTGAGAAAAGGCAATTAGATTTGTAATTAAGAGCTCATTGATTGGGGCAGCTAGGTGGCACAGTGAATAGAGCACCAGCCCTGGAGTCAGGAGGACCTGAGTTCAAATCCAGCCTCAGACACTTAACAGAAAATTAACCGTGTGACCTTGGGCAAGTCACTTAACCCCAAATGCCTCACCTTCCCTCTCCAAATAACCAAAAAAAAAAAAAGGAGCTCATTGGCAGCTTTGGAGAGAGTGATTTCAGTTGAATGATGAGGACAAAAATCAGAATGCAAAGAGTTTAGAAGGAAGAAAGGAAAAGAATTGAAGGTACTGATTATATACATGAAACAATTTTCCATAGTAAGGGGAAAATACATCCCAGAAATTACTAGCCAGTAAATACTAGTGCTTCTTGTCATTTGGCAAGACATGAAAGACCTGAGCAACACAAGTCTGAAATATAGAATCATTTGTAAAACACAACATAGGAAATTTAGAAGATGCCTTCTCTCATAGAACATTGAAAAGAAGCAAAAGTGAAAAATACTGCTTTGGGAAGCCGGGAACAAGTTCCAATTACACCACCTCACCTGAAGAACATGCATAGATGAAAACAGAAATAAAACAACAATTATTGTAGATTTGCTAGAACATTTATAGCAATCTCTTTGCATCAACCAAGTAATGGAAACACCATGTTTTCTTGAGTCCCCAATAAAATAAAGTTCAATGTCAGGAAAACCAAGCACAAAGCAGGGAAATGTCTTTGGGATTTGAGACCATCAAAGTGGCTGCTTGACAAAAATATCTTATGGTGGTAGGGAGGGTAGGAAGAATTAAAAATGAGACAGAGAGAGAGAGAGAGAGATAAATGACCCATATTACTACTCCCAAAAAAGGTGAGAGAGGATATCAATTACTAATGATGCATATACCAAATTTTCATCCTTATCAGATCTCTATGAGATGTGCCAAGGATAACATAGATGATAATTTGACATGAGAACAGGTAGGTTTTCAAAATAAAATCTGCTTTTACAACCACAGAATTCACTAAAAGCATCAGTGAATACAAGAGACTATAGCATTTATTGTGTGACTTTTAAAAAATTCTCCAATACATAGTTTTGTAGTTTTAAAGAATATTTCTTTACAAACTGTATTCATAGATTTTTTTGATAAATACAGACAGATATTTGTAATTTGATAAAAAAATGACAGAAATTGTACCCTCATTATGAACATTAATTGAGGAATAAAACAGTGATAAATATGTTTAACAAAAACATTCACCACTAGCAGGGAGGATGCCTGATTCCAAGAGCTAATTAAAGAAAGATTCCCAAAAGTCCTCCAAATGCTCATGTTTGCAGAAAATATCATGCTGATCATACCAAACCACACAATATAACGAGGCTTTCTTAATGAGATCTTTAATTACTCAAAAGTGATAACTCTTACAATCCATATTTTCAAGTGAAAAAAAAAAAAACAACTTTCTGTCCAGACATGCAATCACAGGAACATTCCATTTAGTTATTACATCAGTACACATTTTGGGACCAGAACTGTATATGAACAATAGATTGGAGACTAAATTGAATACATGATGAGAAAGGTCTGCATTACTTATGGAAAATTATATTATACTTGTAATGATTACAATCTGTTCCCCAGTTCAGAAATAGAGTTGTGTCACTGATGATTCATGGCTGCAGTTCCTGAAAAATCAAAAGCCCTTAATAATCAAATTGCCCTGATGTTTTACTTCATTATCAATAAAGATGACAAAAGATGGGACTAGTCAATATTAAAGAGACTGTGGGAAAACAGTCACACTGATGCACTATGAGCAGAGCTGCAAATTAGTATGACTAGTCTGGAAGGCAATTTGGAATTATAGGGTGAAAATGGCTAAAATTCCTATATGCTTTGACCAAGTAACTCCACTTCCAGGTTATCACCCTAAGGAAGATATTGACAGAAAGTTTCACATATAGTAAAATATTTATAGATATACCTTTTTGTAGTATCAAAACTGGAAATAATGTAGTTTTTTTTTTCTTTGTTATAAAGAATATCTCAGGAGATGTAGTAGGGAGAAGAGGGAGATAGATTCAGGGTCTCTCTAGATTAATGTCAAACTCAAATAGAAATGGGAACCACTAAACATTACATAGGGGTTAAGATAACAAGGGGGAGGTAGAGGGGAGGTAGATTAAGGGAGAAAGAGGTCAGAAGCAAAACAGATATTGAAGTGACAAGGTAAAAAAGAGTAGGATAAGTATAAGAAAACAGGATGGAGAGAAATAAACAGTTAGCAATCATAAGTGTAAATATGAATGAGATGAACTCACCTATAAATTGAAAAAGGATAACAAATTGGATTAGAACTAAGAATCCAAAACTGTATTGTTTACAAGAGACACACTAGGAACAGAAAGATGCATGCAGAGTTAAAATAAGGGGCTAGAACAGAATCTGTTGTACTTCCACAGAAGTAACAGTTAATATGACCCAGATATGAAATAATTTTAAAAATCTAATAAAGGAATGAAGAAGAGGCAACATGTCTTAAAATAGAATTTTCCCATATATTTTATTATTTCAATGATATGTGAAAGTTATTGTTACAGAATGCCAGCTGTGAAAGGGCCTACTGAGGTTAAAATGCTTAGAGTATGATTTAATGATGACTCATCATTGGGTTAGCCAGTAAGATATTAATTTTTCAATCACCAGTTATATAGGTCATCTTTTAAAGGCTGAGGGGTAGGATTGACGTCTATGAGACCAGAGAATACAAAACCAAAATTACAGATATAACTGTAATGTATGTGTGTGTATATAGGTATGTATGTATGTGTGTATAGATATAGATAGATATAGATATAGATATGGATATGGATATGGATATAGGTATAGATATAGCTTTAGATATAGGCATAGACAGAGACAGAGACAGAGATATGGAGATAGAGATAAAGATGAGATAGATATAGATAAAGATACAGATACAAATACAGATACAGATATAGATATTGATACGGATATGGACACAGACATGGACATGGACATGGACACAGACACAGACATAGACATAGACATAGGTATAGATGTAGACATAGATATAGATATAGATAGTCTGGGAGATTTAGGAGGTCATTCGATTAATCTGGGTGAGATTTGAGGATTTGAATACACATATTATTTATTAATTATTATTATATTTTGTAATCAACTTGAGGGCAAGTTCTGTCTTTTGTCTCCTTTTGTATCTCCCATGCTTAGCATACTGTCTGGATCATAGTAGACACCTAATAAGCATTTATTGATTGATGAATTGGTTGGTTGTTTGGTTACTGTTTGAGTAGAAAGAAAAGGATGAGTATGAACAATATTGTCAAAGTGATGCAATTTTTTCAACAGTTTGAAGATGAGAAATGAAGAAGATTTTTGAGTTGAGAATTATGCCAAGATTATCAACCTAGAACATTTGAAAAATGGTGGTGCCTTTATTGGGAATAAGGATTTTTTCAGAAGAGATTTTTGTTCAACAGGAAATATAATGAGTTACGTTTTGGACATATTGAATTTGAGGAGTCTCTAAGACATCTACTTTGAAATATTCAATAAGCAAATGGCAACACATGAAAGAATACAGGGGAAAGAATGGGACTTACAAATGTGTGAATTTTTCAAATAGAAATGATATTTAAATTCATAGGAGCTAAGGAGGTAATTAGAAGAGATCGAGTAGAAAGAGAAGAGAAAAGGGACCAGGAAAGAGTCTTGGGGAGCATTCAAAGTTTGATATTTCTGTAATTTTGTCAGAAACAAAGATTGACTTATTGACTCAAATAGCCTACAGATCTCATTCTCTTTCCTGTTTGTATTTTTTTTTTCATACTTGTGGTACCTCCTGAATTCATTTCAATATTTCAAAGATCAGTGATATCAAACTATCAGTTACTTTAGGATCTAGGTCTATTGGATCTGCTGAGATGAATTTAGTAAGGAGATCTAGGCAATACTGTTTTAAAGTAACTTCCTATCCAGGGTCACTTCCATCCAGTGTAATTCTTTCTAGCAGGAATTTGTAGACAAGAAGAGAAAACATAAGTGATATCACTGAGTAATTTTACACTGTATTCAGAATGTAGATTGCTTTTGTACCATTTTGTTGTTGTCATATCTGGCTTTCATGACTCCTTTTGGGGTTTTCTTGGCAAAGATGCTTGAGTGATTTGCCATTACTTTCTCCAGCTCATTGTATAGTTGGGAAAACTGGAGCAAACAGGGTTAAGTGACTTGTCCAGGGTCACACAGCTAGTGAGTGTCTGAGGTCAAATTTGAACTCAGCAAGATGAATCCTGACTCTAGGCCTAGTGCTCCCTGTGCCACCTAGTTGCCCTTTTGTACCATAGCTTGAACTTATTTTTTTCTGTTGTTGTTGTTGTTGTCAATCATTACAAGGTCAAAAAGTAAGAAATGAAGTATTTTATAAACTGTAGGAGGGCATAGATGGCATAATCAATCTGCCCCCATCCCTTTGCCATTTCATGTCTTATAAGTCTTTTTGTAGAGAGAGAAAAAAATGACTGAGTGGGGAAGGGAAAGAAGGAGAGAAGTGATTGAGTAGTAAGACTACCTTATGGTTTTATAGTAACCAAAATTTTACCATTCCCCCCACCCAAAAAAAAAAAAAGGAGCAGCTATATCCACAGAATCTTTTTTGTTTGTTTTTATTTGGGAGGGGAGACAATTGGTGACTTGCACAGGGCCATATAGCTAGTAAATGTTTGAGACTGGATTGCAACTCGGCTCTCTTCCTGACTTCAGATGCAGTTCTTTACCCACTATGCCACCTAGCTTCCCCTTGTGTAGGAATTTGAGATTTATTCTCAAAACAAATGATCATGTCCTTCATTTAGATAGGAAAACCAGGGCCTAGTACACATAAAGAGACTTGATCAGAATCGCAAACCAGAAATATTAAAGCCAGGGCTCAAAACCAAGCCCTCTAATGGCAATAATCTTTCCAAAACTCAATTGTCATTTGGAGTTTAAAAATAAATAAATATGTATGTATATATATATATGTGTGTGTGTGTGTGTGTGCGTGTGTGTTTCTTTTTTTAAACTCACATACCAGGAAATTAAAAGGACAATTCAATTGTATCTTTAAGACCCTAGTTATTTAAGTTCCCTAGAGATTATAAAAGCACAACACAAGTCTACCGTGTAATAAATAATGGCAAAGTTGAAAAATCTGGATATCAGACAACTATATTCTACTTCTTACTCTTGCCTTCACAGGCTGTGTAACCTTGGAAAGCTTCCTTCTTTTCTTTGCCTCCCAGTTTGTCTTTTAGAACCAAAGGGTTAAACTAGGTAATCTAACACCCTTTCCACATCTAAATTTTTGTGTTTCTAGACTGTAGTACTTCAAAAGTATGTGCTTTGATCTGAATGAAGAATCCCTCCACTGACTGAAATTGTGACCTATCTTTAAGTTGTTTAGGTTAATCTTGGGAAATTGTCATTACTAAAAAATTCATCACTGCAGTCAAACGAGTGATCATCCCTTCAGAGTTCTTTTGAACAATTTTCAAAGGGCAGACATGTGACCAATTGACAAGCCCTTATTCTGACCTTCTATATATTATTCAGACAGAGCTTGTACACTACTACCATTTAGTCATAAAATAGGCATTTATTAGGTGGCAACTCTGTGCAAAGTACCGGACATAAAAAGACAAAAAGAAAACTCTGTTCTCGAGCTTATTTTCATTTGGGGAATACAAAACAAACTCTAAGAAGCTAGAATTAGCTCCATGCCATTTTGGAGTATCAGAGGAGACTTTTAATTGAAGTTATTATTGGAAAAATCGCCCATTTTATAAAATCATAATTCTATAGACTAATATTAATCAGCTGCAAGAGATTGGTATAAAGGACTAAGTTTGTCTAAGGAAAGCTTCCAGCAGAAAAGGGGCATGATTGATTCTCCCAGAGGAACACCCATTTCCTTTGGGTGTATTTTGCTTCGTCTTGGGCTGCCCCTTTAGCTGCAGGTTCTTCCTTCCTTCCTTCCTTCCTTCCTTCCTTCCTTCCTTCCTTCCTTCCTTCCTTCCTTTCTTTCTTTCTTCCTTTCTTCCTTTCTTCTTTCCTTCCTTCTTTCCTTCTTTCCTTCCTCCCTCCCTCCTTCCCTTCTTT
>JAQQSV010020984.1:0-10877 GCA_028646515.1 Pseudochirops corinnae
TAATTAGTAGGACCTGGAAATTCTCAAATTTTAAAGTAGGAAAGTACCTTAGGGAGCATCTAGTTCAATCCTCTAATCTTGTAGATCACAAATCTAAATCTACAAGGGATTTAAAAAGGCATCTAGTTCAATCCCCTCTCTTAGATGTGAGGAAACTGAGGCCCAGAGAGGTTAAATGACTGGCCAAAGGTCTCACAGATAGTGTCAGAAACACTTGTTTATTGGAGTCTTGGACTACAGAACGAGTGTCCTCTCCACTGAGTTATACTGTCTCTTGCTGGAGCAGATCATAGCAAACTGCTCCAGGATCTTTGCCAATAAAACCCCGAATGGGGTCACAAAGAGTCAGATGAGCCTGAAAAATGACTGAACAACAAAAACACTGCCTCTTGAGACAACCTGTCATAAAATATTATAAGGGAAGATAATTTTTAAACTGTAAGCCAATCAGTGTGACCTAGGGTCCTGCCAAAATTTGAGAACGTATTATTAAAGAGGTGGTTATTGAGCATTAAGAAAGAGGAACAGTGATTACTAAGAGCCATCATGACTTCACCAAGAACAGTTCATGCCAAACTAATGTCATTTAATTCTTTGACTGGGATACTAAACTAGAAGATGAGGAGAATGTTGAAGATACAGTGCACTAATTTTTCTTGTCTTTTCGGAGGCGGGGAAGGCAGGGCAATTGGGGATAAGTAACTTGCCCAAAGACACATACCTAGTAAGTGCTAAGTGTCTGAGGCTGGATTAGAATGCAGGTCCTCCTGACTCTAGGGCCAGTGCTCCATTCATTGCACCACCTACCTGACCCTTTACTAATTTTTAAAAAGTATATGGTAAAGTCTTTTGCTATCCCTATGTATGTGATAGAAAGTTATGATCTAGGTGATTTACACACACACATACACACATACACATTTTAATTCAGAAATAGTTTCAAGGCCAGAGCTAAGGAGTAGGAATGGTTTGATGTCATCTTGAAAAAAGATCTTCGATAGAGCATCCTAGGGGTCTATTTGCCATTTTTGTTAATGACTTGGATACATGCATAGATGACACAAAGCTAGGAGAAAATAAGTAATGCATTGGATGCTAGAGTCAAGACCAAAAATATCTTGACAGGCTAGAACTTTGGTTTGACTCTAATTAGAAAAAATATAATAGAGTTAAAGGTTAAAAAAAAAAGCAGACCTCATTACTACATGATGGAAGTAGCAATGGACAGCAATTTCTCTGGAAAAAAAAGATCTATGGATTTCAGTGGACTGCAATCTCTGAGGCAACAACAGGTAAGGAAGCTAATATCATCTTTGGCATCATCATGAGATGCAAAATGGTTAGAACTGGAGAAATGATAGTCCTAGTTGTAGTATAGCCTGTCTATATAATATTTGAAATATTGAGTCAGATGTGGGAGCTACAGATGAGGAAGGATGCTAAAAACTGGGGAAGGCCAGAAGAGGACAATCAAGATGGTGCATGACCTTGAGTTCATGTCATATGGGAATTGATTTTAAGAACAAGCGATGTTTGATGGAAAGAAGAAAAGATGAAAGCACCACAGTTGTTTTCAAGTATGTAAAACTGTAGGTGGAAGGAAGCAGGATCAGTGTTTTCTCCCTTGATCTTAGAGGGAAGACATTGCAGGTGTAGGCTTGATATAAAGACTACCTAACAATTTGGGCTGACCAATAGTGGGCTCTCTTAGGAGGTAGTAGATTCCCTCTCCTTAAGATTCTTTAATCACAAGTTACCTGATCATCTGTTTAGTGATTTTTATTGTGGTCAAGGATGGACTAGATTGTCTTTCTGAGATTCTGATGTAATGGAAAGAACACTATTCCAAGAGTCAAGTTGGACCTGACAGTCTCTAGGCTTCCTTCCAGTTCTACATTTAACCTGTTTCTGTTGTCATTTCGAGACAGCTAAAGGGTACAGTAGATCAACTTTTGGACTAGGAGTCAGGAATATGTAAGTTTGAAGACTGCCTCAGAAGCTTGATGACTGTGTGACCTTAGACAAATCATTTAACTTCTCAGTCTCTTAGTTTCTCCATCTGTAAACTGAGTAAGTTGTCCTGAATGGACCCTAAGTCCTCTTCCATCTGTGAATCTATGATCCTATAACTGGGGTCCGAGTCCCTTTTTTCCCCCAGCTATATGAACCATAGACAAATCATTTTTTCTCTCCTGGCCTCAATTTTTTTCACTTATAAAAGGGAATATTATTCAAAATCTTGTGGAAATGGATGATGTAAACAAGAAAATAAATTTTAAAAAATCTAAAGTAAAAAATAAAAGGGAATATTTTGACTCAATATTCTCTGATTTTTCTTTGGCAATTCAAAATATCTGTAATACTTCTGTGCTTAATCATTTAACTATATAGAAGTTTTACATTCAACTTGGAAAGTAAAACAAGTACCTGTTTGGAGAGATACAATATATGATATCATATATTTAGAGATAGAAAGACTTTAGTCCAGCTATTTCTTTTTATAGGTAAAGAAATAGAAGTTCCATTATTTGCTCAGAATTCCACAGCTATTAATTATCTGAGAGAGAATTTTGACTCAGGTCTTCATGACTCCAACTCAAGCACTCCACCCACTCTTGCCCAAGGTCACACAGCTAGTTCATGGCAAAACTGGTGTTAGTGCCAGAGTATCCTGACTCTGAATCCAGTGTTCATTTTGTTAGAATGGAAAGTGGTTACTTCTTAATTCTGCCCCAAACTGCCACTGCCACTTCTTTGTTTCCCCACCCAAATATCACAGCCTTTTTTCAAGTCTCTCTAGAGAAAGCAGAAAATGAATTGGAAGGAGGTTGGGACAAAACAAGTAAATAGCTAGCAGAATGTTTGGGCAGAGGTAGAATAGGGGGTGGGACAGCACAAAGAACAGTCTTGGTCAATTGTATGAAGCTCACAATACCTGTGTTAAACACAGCTACTTGAGGTGGGCTTCATCCATGCTCACAGATAAATCTTAGTATCCATCTTGCTTGCCCAAGGCCATTTCTGGTAGAGAATGTTTAAGGAAATATGATATCCTGAGATACTTAGGAATAAGAAGGAAATAGTAAAATAAAAGCTGTTTCCTGTAGCAGTAAGCATCTCGACCAGCCTCTTCTGATATGACTCTCAGAATCTCAAGATGTGAATTTCTATTAATATTGCATGGGGGAGGGAGGGTTGAGTGGGTGAGTGTGGAGCATGTAAGAGAGAGACCTATTGTTCCATTCATTTGGACTTCTTCATTATTCATCTACTGTAATGCCTTTCTTGGCATCGCAATGCTTTTTAGGCCCCTGTTGTAACTAACAAGAGTATTTAGTATTGGATGTCTCTTTCTGAAACACCAGAGACATTGCCCAAACTTGCTCTGAAGTTATGATTCGTTCTCCTCTGAGAGGCCAGGTTCTATGCCTTACCTGTTCTCTATGCCTTCTTCCTAACTCTTCCCTGTATTCAATATAATGTGCAAGGAACTTATATTTAAACATTTTAAAAATCAATATCATAAGCCGCAGTGTTCCCACAGTACTTTCTTTACAAAGCTTTACAGACCTCATGTGGTTTATCTTTTTAGTATGTCTGTGAGATTGGAGTGGAGCAGGTTTCCTCGTGCCTTTTGATTGGAGGTTTATTCGTTGCCTAAATGTCACTGAACGTGGCAGGTAATAAATAATAATCATAGTGGAAAAGGTGTGGAAAAACACTTAAGGTTGTGGGAAGTTCAAATGAGATGATATGTATGCTCATTTGATAAACCTTAAATCCCTATACAAATTGGGTTGTTGATATTGTCACTTTTATTTTTACTTTGATCCATAACTTCACTGGCGAAAGCACCCCCTGTGTCAATGCAGAGCACAACCTTTTCATGCCTCATATTATAAAATGTGCCCCTTCTTTAGGTCTCCTAAAATCTGTGATTTCCTCTGTGAGTACTCCCTCCAGAGATGTAGATTGCAGCTCTCCTATGCCTTCAGAGACATTTTTCGGGGTGGGAGGAGTTGTTTCAAGTAAAACAGTCACCACTGTGTAGCCAGCATGAAAATGGGCTTTTCTGAATTTTGTTAGACTGGCCCTAAGGTGTTGATCATAAAATCCATGACTTGACCCATGTGGGAAACTCCTGGTTTGACTGGACTCACCAGAGGCTATATTCAACATGGCATAGCCTCTGACAACTTAGGATCACCTTTAAGGTGTGATAAGAAATAATAAGCAGGGTTGTAACTGAGGGACACTTGACACGTATTCAAAGAAATTCTCCTTAGGGGATTTGCCCAATCTGTTTGGAATCTCCCTCTTTCCCCCCATCTTTTTCTGATGAGGGTAATGATGTCTCCCTCAGTCCATCCTCTCTCATTCTACATTTAAAATTGGACCATCTACTCATTCATATCCTTGATACTATCTTTCATTCTGCTTCTTGTACACAAATCATAAATGCTGGCATATTTGCGCCCCATATATCTTTTCATTGGGCTTTGAAGTGTGTGTAGTTTTAATTCTTCTGAAATCATTGTGTTCCATAATTTACAGGCTTCAACCAATTTGGATTAAGAAAATATTGGAATAGAAGGAGAGAGCAAGGGCAGGTGATTAAGGATAAATACAAAAGATGATATGAACCTTTAAGAACAATGTCAGGCTCCTATGCTAAATAGGAAAACAGGCTAAAAACCCATGTTGAAATAAAGTTAATGACTAAATATTAGGAAGGACAAGGATTTTCAAAACTCTGTAAATGGGAATAAAAATAAAAAATGATATCGAATTAAGATTTTCCAGACACTTTAAATTACCTAATTGTTTATCCTTGTGAAGTAGATTTTGCAGGAATACTTCCTGATTACCCAGAGGAAGAAATTGACGTTCTGAGATATTGACTGATTTAGTCATAGTCATCAAGCCAGTAAGCTTCAGAGGCAAGACTCGAATCCAAGCCTCTTCTAACTACAGATTCAGAATTTATTCTACAGTACCTTACTTTGCCCTTAGTCGTGAAGAGGTAAAGTGTCAGATTTTTCTTGAGATGCATGAAACATCGATAATAGACAATGGAAAGAAGGCAGTGTTCAGTTCTGATATGCTTTTGTTTTCTTTGCCAAGGAAAAATAGGCTGGGAAAAGAGAGAATGAAATGGGTTAAAAGGAAATCGAGACTTTGAATAAATTATGGAGAATGGGAGACATGCCTCAGTAGGAGATGAGCAAATATTGGTTTTTATTTGAATAAATTTATTTATTTTTATGTGTATTTATAATCTCTCCTTCCTATTATTCCCCCCACCCCTGCTTAACAGCAAAAAAACCATGAAAAAGTCCTCATCATAAACATACATAATCTAGTCGAATAAATTCCCATACTGACCCTGCCTATGTATGTATTTGTGTTTCTGCATTTTAATTCATCACCACTCTGGCAGGAGGTGAGTGGCCTATTTCTTCTTTAGCCTTCTGGACATGTTTAATTGTACAGATCAGAGTTCTAAAGGCTTTCAAAGTTCTTTATAATGTTGTTGTCATTCTTTAAACCATTCTAGTTTTTATTCCTTTGCTCTGCATCAGTTCATAGAGGTCTTAAGGGCAAAAATTGTTCCAGTTTTTGAAAAAGGGCAAGGAGGGTTCTTAAAACCACCAGCTAACCTTGACTTTTAATTCCTGGCAATATTGTATAACACAGTATTAACCGATTGTTTTGTGATCCTTTGGAAAGGGAAGTACTAATCACAACCAGCCAACATGGGTTCATTAAGAACAAGTCATGTCAGAATAAATCTCATTAAACTTTCTGATGGGACTACAGGATTGATAGGTCAGCAGACTTCCACTGACATTTGAACCTAGTTGCTCCATAATTTTTCCAACAATCCCTGATTGTGGTTGAGTTCTTTTAGTTATCAGGGAAATAGTTCATTCTCATCAAAGGATTGAAACTTATTGAGAGTCTCTAGATGAATTTATTTGTACCCTCATTTATCTTAGGTTTTAATTTCTTGTTAACCCAGGAAATCTACTTAAATTGAGTAACCATTATCATAAGTCAGTTTGGAATGGCAAATGCTTGTGATCCTAACTTGAGGATGTTGAAGAAGGAATCTTTTCTGGTTTGTACTAGGTGATTTCTGAGCTTCCCCCCAACTTTGAGATTCTCTATGCAATTTTTTCATTCACTAGTGACTAGTTTGGGATCATAGATCTTGAGCTGGAAGAGACATTTAATACAATCCTTCCATTGGCAAGCACTGTCCGGTTCCCCGAATATAATACAGCCTAAACTTTATCCTACTCACTTCCTGAGCTATTTCATTATCTGTCTTGATCAGCTCATAGATCTAATGCTGAAATGAAACTCAGTACATAGACCAGTTTGCTCATTTCACAAATGAGGAAACTGGTGCCCAGGGAGGTTAAGCAAATTACCCAAGGGAACACATGTAGCAAATATTAGAGGAGAGATTTGAGCAGAGGTACCCTGATTTCAGGGATAGTACTTTGTCCATTGTGCCATACTGCCTCCATTTGTTTTTCTTGTCCATGTTACACATATTGAGGGAATAATTTGACAGGATGCCTGTTGAACTCTGTATTATAGTCTAGGCAATGTGAAGTTTTCATCCACTTTGTTTTTCTAATGTGGGTGGTTGGTCCAGTCTCTTTCGTATTACTATGAATTTTAATGAAGAGTCATGCTACTTCAGAGTATCATGCAATTTGTAAAATGTAAACCATGAACAGATTGTTTTTCCCAATAAAAATGAAGTAAATTCACTGTGTGCTCAATTTTTCATAATTCCCAAGTCCAGTAGTATCAACGACAAGAACTCCAGGGGTAGAAGACAAATGTATTATAAGAAGATCAGAACTGCAGGCACTGATTAGAATTATGAGATTGAAAGTGACAAAATAATGACTAGTAGAGAGAAGGCCAGCCCGATGCCACTGTACTTGTCTAATAGTATGTTTTAAGGAGACATCAGTTAAATTAAAATGTAACCAATTTAGAATAGATAAAAGGAAATTTTTATATTTGCAATCAATTACTAATCAGTGGATCTGAATGCTGCTTGGGAGCAAGGAGGCTGGCAACAGAGTATGACCTAGTGAAACTGAGCTCAGACGAACAAGTAGATGGGGGATTCATGAAGCAGAGAATCTTATCTCCATCTCTACAACCAACTTGTGTAATTTATGATAAACCAAGTCATCTAGTTTTGCCTCAATTTTTCTATCTCAGGAATGGAAATAAAGCAGCCCTTCCAAGTGCCTACCTGTCTGTTCTCCCATTCTATCCTAAACCATGGCTGTTTGAGGAAAAACAGAACAGCTTACATTATTAATTACAATTTGATTGTGAGGTCTTGTTTTCTTATAGTATTGGAGAGAAGGGATTTGATGGAACAGTCTCTGCTCTCTGTAGAGGTTCCGCCCCTGAACAGGATTTTCCTTGATCTCAAGCCAAGGTAACTTGGACTTCCACTGTTCAAATATAGATGGATTTAGTAGCATGAAGTACATTAGGATGGAATCCATGGTTTGGGGCCCTCAAAAACTCAGACTCTGGGTGAAATCCAGCAGGTTGAGTCCTCTTTATAGGAAGAAAAAGGGTTTTTCTGGATGCCTCAGATGCATATCTTAGGCAATTAAAAAAACAAAACAGGAGTACCAGCACCTCAGGTGTGAGGGTTTGTTTAGCCCTTTTCAGGGCTGCTCATCTACCTTTCATGTGCAGCTGTCACCCAGTTCTCACCTGTGGCTCCAAGAAACTTTAGCATGTGCAGCAGTCAAACCCTGGCAAACTATCTTAGCAGATGGGTTAAACCAGATTGAGGTGTACCTATGGCTTCAAACTTATCAGCAGCTTTGGGGAGGAGGTGTCTACCCCAAGTATGTGAAGACTTCCCCCAGCAGAATGGGCAGATGAAAACAATTTGTTCCAATAGCCATGAAGGTGGCTGAAGCAGGCACCATGGAGTGCTTAGAGGTTGGTCAGACCATGAAGATGCCAAGATTATCCACTGCATCTGGGTTGTCTTGGCTTTTGTTTTGCCACTGGACTTTGATGACTCTGGAAGAGAGAGTGAGGCTGATGACTTTGTGCAACTCTGCCTCACTTGAATCTTGTTCACCCCATGATGTTATTGGTCCTCTTTGAAAATGAAGGACACCCCTCCAAAAGAAAAAGAAAAAGGTGGGGGGGGGGAGCTAAGCCACGCAGTGAATAGGGCAACCACCCTGGAGTCAGGAGGACCTGAGTTCAAATCCAGCTGCAGATACTTGACACTTGCTAACTGTGTGACTTTGGGCAAGTCATTTAACCCCAATTGCCTTGCCTTCCCCCCCTCCAAAAAAGGAAGGACAAACAACAATAGAATTATAGGTCTTGAGCAGAAGAAACCTCAGAGGTAATTATAGGCAAATCACTCCCCCCATTATAACAATGAGAAATTTGCAATCAAGTGAGGTTAAGGGACTTGCCCAAAGACACAAAAGTAATGAGTTTTAGAGGTAGAAGTGTCAAAAAAGTAAGATGAATTATTAACTACTAAAAGACAGAGCCAGGATTTGAATGAAGGGTTGAGAGGATGGAAATAAAATGCTGGGATAGCTATGTAGCACAATGGATAGAGCACCAAACACGGAGTCAGGAGCAACTAAGTTCAAATTCAGCCTCAGATACTCACTAACTGTGACCTTGGGAAAGTCACTTAAACCCAATTGCCTCCAAAAGAAAAGAAAAGAAGACACCAAAGGATGGTGTACAGATGAATAATATGCTTCTCAGGACGTTTAGATGTACTATTAAGACACAAATTAGTGGAGCAGATAGAACCTTGATTTGGAATAAGACCTAGGTGCAAATTATTTAACGTTTGACTCCTTCTACACCTTCTGGACCTTGCCTCTTACCTCCCACCCCCTTTTTAGCTCCCTTTCATGTATCATCTTCTCTCATTTGAATGTAAGCTTCTTGAGGGCAGGGACTCTCCCTTTTTGCTTGTATTGGTATTCCCAGTGCCTTTCACATAGTAAGCAATGAATAAATTATCTATTCATCCATCCACCTATGCATCCATCTTTGTTTGTCTGTCATTTTGCACATGGGCAAGTGACCTTCCCCAGCTCCAGTTTCCTTATTTGAAAATTCTGGTGTTGTTGTTCAGTCATGTCTGACTCTCCTTGACTCTATTTTGGATTTTCTTAGCCAAAAAAAAAAACTACTGGATTAGTTTGCCATATATTTTTCTAGCTCATTTTATAGATGAAGACACTGAAGCAAACAGGATTAAGTCAAACAGGGTCACACAGCTAATAAGTGTCTGAATTTGGATTTGAATTCAGGTCCTCCTGACTCCAGGCTGTCACTCTATCCATGGTGGTGCCACCTAGCTGCCCCATCTGTAAATCGGACTTGTAACAATTCTACCACCTTCTTTTAACCTCTCAAGGCTATTGCGATGTAAAAATTAATTAATGAATAAATGTTTGTTAAGATGGAGGGAGATATAAATGTCATGTGATTATTATCTTTATTGTGCCATTGGTTGTTTTCTTCTAATTAACTATAAAAGTGTATTCTGTTCAGGGAAAATATGAATCTAATCAAATTGGGTAGATTGGTGGCAATTCACACTCTTGCCTCACTTTTTATCCTTTGTGCAAACAATAATATGTATGTTATCTATACCCAGACATATTTGTGTTTAACAATGTATGAAATGCTAGTTCTCTGGAGTGTGCTGTTACCATTACTGATGTTCAGAGTACCTCACCAGGCCCCCCAGTTTGCTAGGCACTGCAGAGAAATTAAAACACATGGTACCTGCTTGCATGAATGTAGCTTCATTCTGCTCTGTTTCCCTGGGAGGGACTTTAGCATCCAATCCCAGATAGTCTACAGCTGTCCCCCAGCTTGTGCTCAGACACTGGCAGAATTCTGAATTATTACTTTGAGATTCTAGTTTTTGACATTCTGCTGAGATAAACATCTTAATGACAAACTCAGAAGCTGTGATACATTCTCTGATCCTCTGGTGGGTGGAGCATAGGAGATGGTGGTGCAGGGAGGGAAGACTAAGAGATGGAGTTTTACAATAGAGTAAGGATGGGGGAAATGCAAAGTGTTGAATCCTCCATAAAGACTTCTTACAGAATTATAGAATTCATAGCTGAAAGGAACTTTAAAGATCATCTTTTTTTTATGCTGTGTTTATAGAAAGAAGAGCACTGGAAAAATGGATAGGACCACTGCTGTGATATTGGGTTTTGATAATGAATTATGGAGAGAAGGCAAATCTGTTTGACTATTATTTTGACATTTTTTTTTTGTTTGTGACTAGGAAAATGATCTTTGGATTGGAAAGGAAGGAATGGAAGTGGCTAAACAGCATTGATTCTCAAAATAAATAAGGAGATAGAAAAGAGAGTATTTCACTTCCATAGAAGAGTTCTCATGCTGGAAAGCCCAGAAGAACTGTATCCCGAAGTGCTCAGAGATAAGGCAGATCTGATTCCTGAGCCATTGTTAGTGATTTTTGAAAAACTGAAAAGAAGAAGAGAGAGAGCACTGCAGGACTAAAAAGAGGCAGATGTCTCTATTTTGAGAGAGGCAGAGACAGAGACATAGAGACAGAGACACAAAGACACAGAGAGACAGAGGGAGAGAGATGGGGGGAGAGAAAGGGAGACAGAGAGAGAGAGAGAGAGAGAGAGAGAGAGAGAGAGAGGCAGAGAGGGAAAGAGAGAAAGAAATAGGAAAAGAGAGAGAGAGGGAGAGAGAGAAGGAGAAGGAGGTGGAGGAGAGGGAGAGGAAGAGGAAGAAGAAGAAGAAGAAGAAGAAGAAGAAGAAGAAGAAGAAGAAGA
>JAQQSV010020985.1:0-10877 GCA_028646515.1 Pseudochirops corinnae
TGTGATTTGGCCAGAAGAGACTCTGGGCAGCCGTTGAGCCCCCCGGCTGTGAAAAACCCAGATGTTGGTGCTTCCCTCTCTGGTAACTGAATAGGTAACTGATGCAATGGTCAGACGCTGGAAGCCGTCTGCTGATCTGTTTTTTTCTTTTTGTTTGTAACTTCTATTTGTATTCTCTGAAGTTCAGGGTGCCGGCTTTTCCCCCTGAACTAGGTAAATGATATGTTTGATTAAAGTAAGATTGTTAGTTAACCCATTTTGAGTTCCTTTCCTTTAGAAAAGCAGATCTAAGAACCTGTGCTAGTAGCCGCCCTAGGTATGCTAGGGTGCTTGTTGATACAGATACAGAGATGGAAAGAATTTCAGAGATAACATAGCTTACTCCACTTCACAAATGGAGAAACTGAGGTCCAAATTGCAGAAGTGTCCTATTCAGTGTCTCACAGAAGTAGCAGATCAGGGAAGTGAACCCAGGGCCTCTGTCTCTAAATCCAGTGGTGGTGGTGGTGGTGGTAGTAATGTTTGTTTTTTGTTTTTTGTTCTTTCTACTACACTTTCTCTTACAAAGAAACCATTTCATTTAAGGGTTTGCAAAGAACTTCAACCGAGTGGGGCAAAGATCTTTTGGTAAAAACAGTAGTATGCTTAGATGCATGTATTTTACATAGAAAGATTTAAATGGAGCTCCAAACTTGTAGGGGATTATTTTTGTGCTGTTATTTTATTTTGTTTGTTGTTGGAATTCTCTGCCTCTCCACTTCAAGCATTTTTGCTGCCTGTCTCTCATATGGGAACCTCTCTCCCTGCTCATCTTCACCTTCTACCTTCCCTGGCTTCCTTTAAGTCTCCCCTAATATCGCACAATCTGCAAGTAGCCTCTCTTGGTTCCTCGCGATGCCAGTGCCTTTGTTATGAGTTTATTTCCAATTTATCCTGTATATATCTTGTTTGTGCATGCTGACTTTTACGGTATTTTCCCCATTATTCTTTAAGCTCCTTGAGAGCAGAGGCTGCTTTTTGCCTTTAATTGTATCCTCAGTGCTTAGCATGGTGCCAGCATACAGTAGGTGCTTAGTTAAAGCTAGTTGACTGACAGATTGACTCCTTTAACCTGCATTCTGCTGTTGAGAGAGTGCCTGCATGGTTAGCACTTAATTGGCAATGTCCATCCACAAGTCTTTTCCAAGAACCCATGGAAACCCTACAGTGCCGCTGTATGTTTAGAATACATTATACCTAGTTGCAGCAGATTTACTGATATGCAAGAGGCCAGACTAATGGTCCAGCTGTGTTCAGAATTCTAGCCCTTTTATCTTCCAGCCATACCTTATCCCCAAAAGTCAGTGATTAAAAATGACTTGATACCCAACAAATGGTCTGGGATATATCCCATATGTGTCCCCAGCAAACCAGTAATTACATTCTACAAAATGCGTTAAGGCTATCCATCCAGATATAGAGATTTGTTTTTTGTTTTTTATAAATGCCTACATAATCAATGGCAAAATCAGTAGTGTTAAGCTGAATTGTACCCAAATCCTTTCTTGTAAATTATGGAAGGGAAATTCTTTCCAGGCTTCGTTTGTACTCTGAAGACTAATGGCAGAGTGAAGACCATACTTCTCTCCATTTCACCTGCCATGGAGCTTTTCAGTGAATATTCTATGCATGGAGTTTCTGCCAGTGCTTAGCATGAATGTAAAATGTGCAATCGAAAACCTCTGTAGCAATCCAGGGGCAAATTCTACTCTTCTATCAGCAGCAAAACCGAGACCCTTCATTTCCCTTTCAGGAATATAAACTTTAGTTATAAAAGAGTCTATTACACCAGGAAGGAACCATAAACCTCTAATTCTGTGAATTACATCTCATCTTCCCTAAAACAAATGCCATCACTTAAGCAGAATTGCAGTTTTGTGATCCTATCAGCTATGAATAGCATTCCTCTTCGATAATATATTTGCTGAACCATATATTGAAAGGACATCATTTAACATTGGCCAGAGTATTAATTCAGGAAAGAGAAACCACAAAATGCTTGTTTTCTAATATAGCCCTGTACAAGTCTTATAGCAATACATCCTATGTGGCTTAAAATGCAACTTCATATCCCCCCATATCCATTTTATTCTTATTTAATATTCACTTAACAAACCAATCTTGTCCAATTCCACAAGCATTTATTAAGTCCCTTTTGTATGCAGGGCACTACACTAGGAATGGCTGGAGAGATAATGGAAAAACCAAAAATGGCAAAAACCAAAACTTTGTCAAGGAGCACGTCGTCTACTGGGGGTGAAGGGGAAGTTGCAACATGTCTGCAAATGAGTATGTGTGTGTTAATTTGAGCAAAAGACAGAGAACATTAACAACTAAGGGGGTCAGAAAAGGCTTCCCATGGACTACGGTATATATCCGGAGCCTTGAAGGGAACTATGGATTTTTAAAAGGCAGAGGGGAGGAATGAGTCCTTCCCAAATATGGAGAACAGCATATGCAAAGGCAGAAACGTAGGGAATAAAGGGTAAAATTTGGGAAAAACAAAGTAGCATAGGCTATCTAGAACATAATGTGTACCAAAGAGAATAATATACATTCAACTTGGAAAGAGACCTGAAAGTATGTTGCTCATTTTATGCCCAAATGAGGAGTTTGTATTTTATTCTAGAGGTGTTGGACAGCTGCTGAAGTTTCTGGAGCAGTAGAGTAACATGCTTAAACTTGTGCTGTAGGAAGGCTCTTTTGGCCAACATTAACTGTTTACTCTGGGCAATGTGCCATTTTGAACATGGAGGGAATTAAGCCATGGGCTCTTCTTGCTAATAATCTTAGTTTTTTGTTTTGTTTCTTTTAAAGGAAAACTGAAATACACTAAAGTACAAAATAAGTCACTGATAAAAAATGGATTAAGAGTAGGTCATAACCGTATGAGGTCAGAAAATCATTTAAAATTAGAAATAACTCATATGAAGAAATTAGCATTGTTTAGCCTAAAGAAGCATCATCTGATTCAAATTAATTCTATAATTGAATTGATTTTCCTATGTAGATCAACATGTATGTTGATGCCAAAAATAATCTTCCTAGAACACAGAATCCAACTGTGTGACTCTCCTGCTCAAAAACCCCGTTGCTTCTAAAAATACTTTAGCCTAATATTTAGCTCTCTCTGGTATGGCTTCAGCCTGTATTTTCCCTATAAATCCATGTTATTCCCTTTCATGCATTCTACAGTCCAGTCAGACTAGACTACTACTTGTTACTTGAATTTAGCATTCCATCTACCATTTCCTTGTATTAGCTCAAATAATCCCTAAAACCTAACACTCCCTCCTCATCCCTACCATTTAGAAACCACAACTTTCTTTAAGACATAACTCAGGGATCATCTTCTCTGTAAAGCCTTCACAGATCTTTCCAGTTCTTCATGGTATTTTCCACTACAAATTAATTTGTTGGGTTTTTTTTGTTTATACATAGAATATAAACTCCTTTGGGGCAAAAATTATTTTATATTTGCTTTCACTTTGGATACCAGTGCTTAGCATATAATAGATATTTATTAAATGTTGTTTAATTGAATTCAAATGGAGGAATATGGAAGATAGCGTAGCACTTTTCTCAAATATTTCTCACATATCAAAAGGGTCAGACTTGTTTTGGTTCTGATTACTTCACTTTGCATCAGTTCATGTAAGTCTTTCTTTGCTTTTCTGACTTCATCATATTCATCATTTCTTATAGCATATAATATTCTATTACATTCATGTACCACAATTTGTTTAGCTGCTCCCTAGTCCCCATTTATTTTTGTTTCTAGCCTTTTGCCACAACAAAAAGTGCTGCTATAAATATATTGGTTTATATAGAGCCTTTTTTTTAATCATTATCTTCTTGACATATATCTTGTAGTTGAATCTCTGACTTAAAGGGAATTAACATTTTACTTACTTTATTTGCATAATTTCAAATTGTGTTCCAGAATGCTTGTACAAATCCATAGTCCCAGCAACAATGCATTAGTGTGTCTTTCTTTCCACAACACCTCCAACATTGACTATTCCCATCTTTCATCATCTTTGCCAATTTGCCAGAAGGTATGATAAAACCTTAAGGGTTGTTTTGCTTTGTGTTTCTCTTGTTATTAGTGAGTTGGAGCATTGTTTCCTAAGATTGATTATAGTTTGCTACTCTTATTTTGAGAACTGTTTGTTCATATCTTTTGGGCACTTATCTGTGTCCAAGCTTAATGATTTAGACTTATTTTGTATTGATCAGGAGGACAGAAATAGGACAAATGGGTTCAGGTTTGCTCTCAATAAAAGGCAAAATGTTCTAATAATTAGACCTGCCTGACAAGGGAGCAGGATTCCTTATGAAATTATGAACTTCTGGTAACTGTAAGTAGAAACAGGATGAATTCCTTATTTCCTCTGAGGCCTGTGGTACTTCAGATTTGTGCAAGGGGTGGGAGGCTGGACTAAGTAATCTTTAAGATCCTCCCCAATTCTAAAGCTATCATATCTGTGTTTTAGAAATAGCACTGCATAGTACCACTTTTGATTCTTATAAAGGCACATTTTTCTTCTATGCAGCTAGCTGGTTTTCCAGCCTTAATCTTATTAGCAAATCATTCCATAAATTAGCAAGAATAAATTTCCCTAGGCTTTAAACTTTGAAAAACAAGTTAAGGAAATTTCATATCATTTTTCTTCAAAGAGAAAAATAAATGTGATGGTTAGGGAGTCATTGTAAGTTCATGGAAAGAGCGTATTGATAAGAAACAAAAGGCTTAGATTCTAAACCAAGTCCCGGCACTAACTCTGTGATCTTGGGTCAATCATTTCACATCCTTATACCTTAGTTACCTCATCTGTAAAATACAGAATAATGTTTGCCTTTTCTTATGGAGAAGAGAATTAAACGAAGAAATCGGAGAGACTATGCTTTGAAAAGTTTTTTTTTTTTTAAATTATATAAAAACAAAGGAAATACCTTGGGGAAGAAAATACATTTGTGGCAATAGATTGTGTTGTTGGAAACAGAGAAACAAGGGTTTCTTCTCCCCAGTAAAAGTCTCAAATGCTGGGCTCATGCTATGGACCAGGGTTGAGTCTTGGGGGTGCATCTAAAGAGATGGATCAGTTCATTCCATGTTGTCTAAGCCTCTTTATTCTCCCAGCTCTGAGGCCTGGAGAAAATGATTGATAGCCTTATGCTTGATTCCTGTCTTATAGTCTCTCCAAAAGGGATTAAAAGGTACTCAGTGTACAATATAGGTCAAGTATTGCACAATTATTTATTTCCTCCATATAAAGGTAACTCTTAAAACACAAAACACTTATAAGAGTGCATTGACAAAGAGTTAAAACATGAAATTAGCTTATAACTCTTATTATATTACTTTAGAGAGATTCATACTTAAAACATGAAACATTTTGTGGGACTGCTAAAGAACCACTTTAACCTTCCCCTTAGCTCTAGCCTGTCCAAATAATTCTTTTAAAGCCCATGTCTACTGGCAAACCAGGCTAGGGCTTAGGTTCACAATCCTGTTAATGGCCATCTTTTTTGAGGAGGGTGTGGTTGCAACAAATCCTTCCTTCTGATATTTAGCTCTACCTGAAGGACCTAGGAATCTCCTGACCTCTCAAACATAGGAGGTTGACTCCAAGAGGTTAAACATCCATTTCAGGATTTCTTTTCTGTCACAAATGCTTAGGGTAGGAGGAGAGATTGAGGGAGGGGCAAAGAAATAAAACAGAAGAGATTGTATGGGATCTGAGGTGTGGACTTCTGTGCCCACTGCCATGTGCAAACACTCACTAGATCTACTGAGAGAAGAGCTCCTCTCTCCATCCCCCACTGGAAGTTCCAGAGAAATTTCTACATGACAGGTTTAGGAAAGAGAGTAAAGAGAGAGGAAGAACAGAAGTATTCTCTTTTTCAAGTCTACTGAGTGAGAAGCTCTTTCTGGCCAAAAGAATCCTCTTTTGATGTATCCACTTTCCACTGGGTACAGTCACAGGAACCATGTGATTGACACATCCATCCCAAAGTGCCAGTTGCTTTAGGACGAATCCAAAACACATATAATCCAACTGAAGTATTCCAAGGATGCCCAGTGCAGCATCAGAGTTGTTCCAATAGGATGCAGGGCAAGTAGGAGGGGCAACCCCAGATTTACCCCACTGCATAAGAATTTTAAAAGACACAATGGCAAAACAAATGGTATCTTATACTATTTGTACTAATTTTATAGGAATTTTTTAAGTGTTAATTTTCTAAAAATTCCAAAATTCATTCATTCCCAAGAAATGGAAATTGACTGTATAGGCATGCTTTTGCTATCTAATAAGTTAAAAAACCTCATGTGTCTGTTTTCAATGCACCATGCTGAACACTAGGAATATAAAAAGCAAAATAAAGCAATCCATAACCTCAAGGAGCTTACTAAAAGTGTAGTATAGATTGTGGGGACCTCAAAGTTCAGCTCCAAATACTGAATGTGAGATGATATTAGAGGATTCAGAGAGGATGTAAAAGAGAAAATAGAAAAAGAAAATACAAGGGCAGTGTGTCACTGGAGTGGTGGGAAGCCGATTAGAGTAGGATTCGGGAGACCTAGGTTTGGTTCTTAATTCTGGTGTTAACTGTGTGGCCCTAGGCTAGTTTAACTTCATTAGGCCTCTGTTAGGAAATCATCTATGCAATGAGGAAACAGGAATAGATGATCTTCAAATTCTGTGATGCTAAGGCAATTCTTTTTCTCTTCACACTGTCACTTTCTACCCTCATGTGGGAAATACACACACAAGCTATCAATCAATAAGCATTGGTTAAGCACCTACTGTATGCCAGGCACTGATACAGAGAAGGGCAAACAGCAGTCCCTACACTTGAGGTGCTCACACTTTAATGAGGGACACCACATATAAACAACTCTTTGCAAACAAATTATATACAAGGTGAAGTTAGAGATAATCAGTAGAGGGAAGGCACTAGCATTATGGGGGATTAGGAAAGTCTTCTCTCAGAAGATGCAATTTTAGCTGGGACTTGAAGGACAACTGAATAGCAGATTATAAATTACTCATGCCCTGGGCTGCCTTGCTGCCCTGTAGTGGTCAGCTAGATGAATCAAAGTGTCCAGGTGGAGGTATTTACAGATCCCTCAGTATTAGTATTCACAGAGGCCAGTCATCCCCCGTCTGCCATGCTACAGGCTAAACTTAAAAAAAAAAAATCTAAAATCCTTTCCTCACATGCCATCATCACATATAAGATAATAATTCAAAGTTTATTTTGATTGCCTTAGGGAAATTGCAAAGTTCTTTTAAGACTCTCAAGCATCTTTCTTCAACAATGGCCCATTTCTTTAATGTCAGTGTTGTTCCAGCAGTATATGACTGCAAGATATAAGACACTAACTCTCTAAGGAATTGAAGTTGAAAATCACCCAAAGGGCGATGGGGAGATGCATGGTGGATATGAGCTGGCTGCAGTCTATCACTAAGCAAGAGAAGCTGTGTAAAAGATATTGTCAATGGAATAAATTATCAGACAGCAATATGAGCTGGTGCTGTATTCATCATGATGTCAAGTGAATCCAAGAAAGGCCCCCTTTGGAAAACTTATGGGACAACAAGGAACAAAAAGTGGCTTGAGATAAGTTGTGAACTGTACCATCGGTGGAAATATCCATCTCAGTAAAATTATAAACCCACTAGAACAGGGGTGGAGAATCTGTGGCATCAAGGTCACATGTGGCAATGTAGGTCCTCAAGTGCAGCCTTTACCTGAATCCAAACTTCATAGAATACATCCCTTTAGTAAGATGATTTGTTCTGTAAAACTTGGACTAAGTCAAAAGGCCACACCCAAAGACCTAGAAAGCAACATGTGGCTTTGAGGCTGCAGGTTCCCCAGCCCTGTACCAGAATATCTGCAATCACAATTAGCAGGTATATTTGGTTAAAGGAAACAAAATGAGTCTCTATCAGAGCCTTTGATACATGCTGCTCATTTGTGTAGTGTTAGAGGTCACGTCCTCCAAGAGGGGCTATGAAGGTATAGGCAGAGTATCATATATGGTGGAACTTTGCTATCCAGATATCCTGCAATTGCATTTAATGCCCTGCCTCACATATATATAGTAAGCGCTTTATAAATGCTTGTGAATTGACTATCACCACTACAATTACTATCCTTTCACCAACCCACCCACACTGAAATCAAAGGCCCTCTGTTTTCCCTTTGCTTCTGGTGAAACATTTTGCCTAGCGTCCCATAATGACCCACTCCACCCTTTCTCCAGACAATGTGTCCAAATCAAAGTACCTTGAGCAGAGAGGAACACCTAGGCAGAAGGAAGGGCCACCAGAAACCCAGACAAAACTGTGAATACATAAAGGATTTGGACCTGGCAGTGCTGAAAAAATAGATCAAAACAATGAAGGTCTTGTTGACAATCCTTATTTCTTGATTCTCTGCAAAATCCTAAAATTAATTAGTGAAAAGAAAAAGGGGTAAGATTTGGGTGATCTGTGAATTTTTCCTTGTCTGCCCCTTTCTTTAGTGACATTAGAATTCACCTAATAAATTTTCTTCAAATCCTCATGGATAGTTGGGTGATATGTGATACTGTGGAATAGTGAATAGAGAGCTAGCCTCAGAACCAAG
Organism: Pseudochirops corinnae; assembly: GCA_028646515.1. Taxonomy (NCBI): domain Eukaryota; kingdom Metazoa; phylum Chordata; class Mammalia; order Diprotodontia; family Pseudocheiridae; genus Pseudochirops; species Pseudochirops corinnae. The sequence continues at coordinate 8,683 of JAQQSV010020985.1, forward strand.
GGAAAACTTGAGTTCAATTCCCACTTCTTACGCATGTTGTCTTGGTGACCTTGGGCAAGTAACTTAATCTCTTGGTTCTCTAGACAGTTCTCTAAGACTGTTTTGGATTTACCACTGGAGAAAGTTTCTGCTTCATGGAACTAGAACTTACCTGTATCAGTGAAATCATAGGTCTGGATCTCTCTTCCCCCAATTAAAAACATTGGTTAATCAACGTGGTAGTGATACTGAAGTAAGAGGCTGAGTTATTCGTATATGATCTCAATACATTCATATAAAGACACAGTAAGAGAACATGATCTTAAATTTGAAATTTAAGACTACTGTTCTGACATGAACATCATTTACTAGAGAATGTACACTACTCAGAACATAGCCTTGGAAGTCCAATCCTGTTGCCACTCAGGAGGGTTTGCTTGGGTTTGTTTTATTTAGTTTTGTTGGTTTTGTTTTTAACTGAGGTTATATCATAGGGGAATAAGCAGTGGGAATTAAATCTGGAATGCTGCTATCCAAAATATTGATTACTCTCCCTGCCCACTTCTGTTAGTGACTGTGTACAGTCATGATCAAAGTACCCACGACATATCCTGACCTTTATCATACATTAACCCCCTTCCTATCCTCTGAGGTCCAGCTCTGCTGGCCTTTTTGATGCTCCTCATAGACAATTTTCTGCTTTTTCAGTTGCTGTTTCCCTACCATAGAATGAATTGCCTTCTTGCTATTTCTTAGAATCCCATATTTCCTTCAAAACTTAGGTCATATACCATCTTCAACATGAAGCTCTTTCTGATCCTACCACCTTCAACTTCCTCCTCCTTTCCCTCAAAATTACCTTTTATATCTTGTCTATGTACTTTTGTATACTTAATGTCTCAGTAAAAAGTAGATCCTTAAGTGAATAAACTTTGGTTTTTAGCTTTGTTTTTCTAGGGCCTAGAACATACTTAGTGAGCTGATAGACTGATTATTCCCTTCAATTTGCATAAGCTTAGAACATTGGAAGAATTTTGGAAACAGGGTGAATAAAGATGAGTGATAGAAGATTCTTGTTTTGTTTTGCCAGAGAAGATGATTTTGCACTAAAAAATAAAGATAATCAAGTTAGATAGAGATTTCATTTTGATTCTCTCTGCTCAACACATGAGAGCACCCATCTGGGGCTTTTCTTAGGTAAATGGGAAACAAAGGTCCATAGTTAGTGACTTTCCCTGCAGTGCCAATGCCCAATATTGGCAGTAATACACAGCACCTTCATTGTGCAGGCATACTAAGAAGTGCATGTGTGTGTGAGTGTGTGTTTTTAGTGCATTGCATATTAATTCAGTGGTTAATTTAATATATCCAGGAAGTTCAAATGTTCAGCATCAAACTATTTTTAGAGAAAACTTAGTGCCTCAAGCCAATATTGAGGAGAGATGCCATCTCTCAGGATGAATGGCCTTGGGAATGGGTTAGAAAGATCAATACATAAAAATTCAGTAAGTAGAAGGGTCAGAACTATTTGCATATGTAAACTATGAACTTTGATTTTGGATTCAGTTAATCTGTGAGTTATTACTCTACTCAGATTGAATTTTGTGTTTGGGGGGGACATTTCTGTATGCAGGAAAAATACCTTGAACCCACATCATAGAAATGCAGAGAGATCATCACCTATTAATTTATAAAGTCCAAGGACTTGAACCAGTTTAACAAAATCAGCCATTTTAATTCATTAGCACACTGTTGGTTCATTCTTCTTGGGTCAAGGACACAGCTAATAAGAATTACTTTTAATAATTGATATAGTACATTATCTTTTGCAAGTGTTTGCAATTGTCTATAAATTAGTCCTCACCTAATTTCCTTGAGAGAGGGCAGTATGATAATCCTCATTTGCAGATGGAAAACTTAGGTGCAGAAAAATAACTTCACCCAGATAGCAGTGTAAAAAGAACAGCTGGTATTTAGACCCACATGCTCAGGTTTTGAGATAGTCTTAAACCCCCTTCTTTGTGCAATTCCTGAAACAGGATGTGGAATCAGGAGAAGTAGATGCTATGGGAACCTTGGTGCAGCCCTAGGAGTCTGGTTAACAATATTTTGATAATCCTGAAAAGGCATTTGAGTTCATTCTGAAGAAATAGAGGACAGGAAAGAAAGGGCTGTGTGTGTGTGTGTGTGTGTGTGTGTGTGTGTGTGTGTGTGTG
>JAQQSV010020986.1:0-10877 GCA_028646515.1 Pseudochirops corinnae
GTCATCTGATATTCATTCTTTTGGATTTTATGAATTTATTTTTAAGAATCCCTAACTAAAAATGAAAATATATCTGGAAAGGTTAAGATCTTCTAGCATAAAAACTAGAGGTGCTACTTGACCGAGACCATAGGGGTTAGAAACCTATGCCACTCTATGACCTTTGTGATTCACTTGGATTTTAGCTCTGAGGGAAACCTGACTTCTCAATAGAGAGGTAGGTTTCCCCATTCTCACATTTGTTGAGTTACTCCAGGGACTTTTGGCTCTAGTCTATGGCTTCCTCAAAAATCAGAAAGTAAAAGAGGTTCCCAAAGTACAGATGAATAAAGTATAGAAAAGCTCATTTATTTCCTCACAGAATGCAATGATAAACATGAGGATGAAAGTATGTATTAACAGAATGATCTAAACAAGATTCAGCATTTTAATTCATCACTACTAGTACAGACAGCTGGAAGGCTGGTATTCAAGCCTCGTTGGTACATAAAACTTTTTTTTAAGAAGGCTGCTTAGTCATTCCATATTTCATTTCTGCACTGAGCACTTAGAAGACAACCATACTTGATTTTTCTAGTAGTATCTCTATCTGGGGCAAACACCTCCTCTGGTACCAGTTTATTCCTGCTACTGTCACCAACTGCTCTGACACAATACCATACCATCAGCAAACAGGCTTATAAGGCTACTTTCTAATGGTAAGAAAGGCCCCCAAAAAAAGTGAACAAGGAAGCCAGGGACCTTCTATTCTAATAGAATAGACCCTTCTATTAGGTAGGGTCACACAGTGCCATCTATTTTTATGGTTCAACAATCAGTTAAGAAGTTATCGATGAAGGAATCATACATAGTTAGAAACTGGCCCCCAAAGTTCCCTCATGGTTTACAGGGATGATGGTGATGCCTGATACAGTTTGGGTGGGAGGAGAAGAGTCCCTTAGCACTGTGTCATTATCAGACATTAATACTTCATAGAGATTCTATGTCACATTCTTTTCAACCTGACTAAGAACAGGACCCTGAGAATAGGTTCAGAAACTGTATGCTTAAGAGTATTTTTAAATAAACTATTATATATTCATAAACAACAAGCCACAGGTTCCCATCTAGCTCTGGTTTGGTGTGGTGGTTCTTTTATACTTCAATTTTTTGAAGCCAAGAAGGAAACAAAATATATCTGTCACTTCTCCTTTTCACCCCTAGTTTACCCAAGTGAACACACACACACACACACACACACACACACTTACAAAATGTTCTCAGAATTCTTGATGGATTCAGTTGTATCTAGAAGACATAGATCTCAGCATCTAGACCAGTGGTTCTCAACCCTCCTAATGCCACGACCCTTTAATACAGTTCCTCATGTTGTGGTGACCCCCAACCACAAAATTATTTCCGTTGCTACTTCATGACTGTAATTTTGCTACTGTTATGAATCTATCTGATATGCAGGATGTATTTTCATTGTTACAAATTGAACATAACCCACAGGTTGAGAACCACTGATCTAGACATTTCCCCAACTAATACAGATGTGTCTGGTATTACCTGATATATATGGAGTTCTCAAACCATGATCCTAGGGTGATGGTAAAGAGTCTCAGAACACTATGCAAGAGGAAAAGTACAGGAAAACCAAGACAAAATGCATTGCTTCTCTGGTAGATTTCCTGTGTGTGTGGTAGGTATGGGGGAGGCGGGGAGTGTTCAATACGATGGTAGGTGAGGGGGGAGTATTCAATATGATGGTAGGTGGGGGTGGGGTGTTCAATATGATGGTAGAAATATCCAGAGAGAGAATAATTAGAAAAACTTCTTGGAAGATTATATAATCATACTCTTCCCAAACCCCAGAGGCTTGCTTGCCTGGTTCTGAATTTCAATTCTCAAACTCAAAAGTCATCTGAAAGCAATAAAATTGCAGTCAGCCTAATACTTTACTGACATCATTCACTGTTCTTCCTCCTCAAATATTCCAGTTATAATGGACCCCACACATGCTGGTAATGGAGATACAATTCAATTCACTTGCAATTTCCTCCCTAGTCATGGTGCTGTTATGGGTTGGACTGGACTCAAATCAATCCCCTGGTAACCTTAGGTTTGACACTGGAACACAATTAAATACTGGTAAATCATTTGACTGTTAACTAAAAGAGATTGACTTAGCCATTGCCTTGAGTTTATTTAACTGACCTTGCTTGAATTAACCATCTTCCTCCACCAACTAAGCATTAGATCAGCGGTTCTCAACCTGTGGGTTATGTGCAATTTGCAACAATGAAAATACATCCTGCATATCAGGTATTTACATTATGATTTATAACAGTAGCAAAATTACAGTTATGAAGTAGCAACAAAAATAATTTTATGGTTGGGGGTCACCACAACATGAGAAACTGTATTAAAGGGTCACGGCATTAGGAAGGTTGAGAACCACTGCCCTAGATCCTTAGAGCTCTTTGTGAATGCTTTGTATTTAGGTAATGAGTAAGTGGCATCAATAGTCTAAACCTTTAGTTCCCTGGGGCAGCTAGGGGGCACAGTGGATAGCATACGAGGACTGGAATCAGAAAGACTCATCTTCCAGGTTGAGATGTGGCCTCAGATACTAACTGTGTGACCCTGGGCAAGTCACTTATCCCTGTTTACCTGTTTCCTCATCTGTGTAAAATGAGCTGAAGAAGGAAATGGAAAACCACTCCTATATCTCTGCTAAGAAAACCCCAAGTAGGGTCACTCAGAAATGGCAGAAAAATGACGGAACAACAGTTAGCCCCCTGAATAATCAAGTCTTTAAGGTCATAATATCTTTTAAAGAAAGTTTAATTTGCTCCTACTATCCCTTTGTGGTAAGATTCTTAAAGTCAGCTAGGGCTCTTTGGCCATTTAAATGACTTTAGTGCTGTTGCTGCCCAACCTTGACCTCTAGTATTCAAGAAGCATGATGCAGCAGGATTAAGAGAGAAAGAGAAAAACTGAAATAGAAACAGCATAAGTGAGACAAACAAAGTAATAGTTCACTGAAGGAGCAACTGAATCTGGAAAGGGTCCCAGGAAGGATCAAGTCCCAGGTCTAAAAATTAGACTCATGGGGTGGGTGTTGCCAAATCTTTGCCATTCACTCAGAAACTTTGGGGCTACAGCAAAGGTGATCACATTTCCTGAATAGTCACTGACCCTTATTCCAGACCAGGGTTCTTGTCACGTACCCTCACCTACTTGATGTTCCCTGGCCCTCCAGCCAGGACCTTTCCTTTCCTAGGAGGGAATAGAAAATCATTGCCCCTGGGGCTTGCCTCAGGGGACTCTGAGGGGCTTCCCCGCTTCTTCTGTGGGGCTGGCTAACCATTTTCACTTCTCCCTTGATGTTAGAAAGCAAACCCCCTTCAGGAATGACAGGTATTGGTCTTACAAGTCTTTCCTGGTGAGGAGTTGCACAGTGATCATTGGGCGGCATGCTGGTAGCAATGTGGAAAGGGCTGATCAGTCTTACATTAATAGCAGTAATCAATGTGAGTTTGTTTTTGCCACTGGACATGCCAGTGCCAACTTGTTACCAGGCTGCCACTGCCCCCTTGGCCAGGGTCAACTGTTACCTCATGAGCCAGATGGTTATCACCACTAGACCAACAATTTTAATCCTCAAAAATTCAATCCCTCTAGAAAGCTCTGAAGGTAAACTGAGTCCTGATGAAATCCATTGGTATAACTTGGAGGCTCAAATTTCAAGTCTAGAAGACTCAGCAAAGACAGAGGGTCCAAAATATAATTTACTCAAATTATCTTCAAGCTAAAGCTATTAAGAACACAGAACAAACTCATATTGTCTCTTCTGGCTGAATGGTCATAGACATTTTACTATCTAATCTCCCAGAAGTAGAGGGTGAGGTGGGGTGGAAGACAAACCTGGATTCTATTCCAGGACAAAGTAATGCCTGGGTCAGGCCCCAAGAAGCTGTCACTACTGGGGCCTGACTCTGCCCTCCCATGCTAGGGAAAAGAACTAAAACAACCCAAAAAACAACAAACCCTCTAAATTTGTATGTGGTCTTTATTTCTCAGGTGAAACAATAGCAACTTCTGCCGGACTTGAGGAAATGTTCCTGATCCCTGCATTCTATGTTCTTCCAGGACTCTTCACTGTGAGCTACAGAGGGAATTAGTTCACAGCACACAGTCCAAGGGTGAGAATGGAAACTTTTTAAAACTGACACAGTACCCCCCCTGTCTATGCTCAGCTAATTAAATGAGGATATAATTGGCATATTTGTCCATAGCCCCCACTTTCAGAAATCTCTCTGAGATAATAATAATGATGATAGTAAGTGCTATATAGATATTAGCTAAGTGCCAGGCACTGTGCTAAAAACTTGGGATTATTATCTCACTTGATCTTCATAACTTTGGAAGGTAGGTGTTATTATTACTCCCATTTATACATGAGGAAACTGAGGCAAAGTGACTTTCCCAGAGCATACTCACATTGCCTCTCCTGGTTGAATGCCCATAGACAGTTTACTCTCTAACCTCCCAGGAGTCGGGAGTCAAAGGGGGTGGTGACAGATTTACCAGAAGCAATTACCATCCCCAGAGATATCACCAAAAATAGGAAGAACAATCTTGGCTCACTTTCCTCTGTACTTTCCATCCCCTCTCCTCAACTGGATAATCACGTTTCAATCAAGCCAGACTCCAGTTCATCCCCTAGTATGTAAGGTTTGATATTGGAACAAAATGAGACACTTGTTGATCATTGAATGATTAACAAAAGGAAATTCACTCAGCCATAGTAGGAGAAGGATATTCAACAAAGATGAGCACGGAGAATCCTCCAAGTTGACTTAGCTGGTCAAAGTTCCCTTGCCTAAGTGGCTCATCATAATCTATCAGCCAAGCACCTGAGACCACCTGAGGTTCCTTGTGGCTTCTATGAACTCTGGTGACCAGGAAGCGTTGTTAATAGTCTGAGGTTTTGGTCTCCAAAGCTAACCAAGCATAGAAGCTGATCACAAAGTCACTTAAGGAAACAGCTAGCCTAGTATGCATGAGGGGATGGGGTAGGATGTTCCTACTACAAGGGCTAAGAGTCCAGACCGAAACACCTTCTAAGGGACCTTAGTCTCTTCTTCAGGGGTACTTTCCTCAGAGTCCTCTCTATCTTCTCTGTATGTGCTCCTTGTACCTGTGGCATTGTGGGAAAGGACTGATTAGCTCATTTTGTGGTGGCTCAGATCTTCTTGTGGCTCATATAGCCTGAAAGAGAGGGACTGGCCTGACTCCTCACAATGTAAAGAAAAACCATGTCCTCTGGTCACTATAAAATTGTTATCTTAGGCTGCCTTAATAGAAACAAGATTTCCAGGATGAAGGACATTGTAGCCCTACCGTACTCTGTACCAGTGGTATCTGGTTGAATCTGAATCTACCTGGGACCACTATATACCTAAGTAAAAGAAGGGAAGTAGGGCATATGGTTCCAGAGAACATTGTTGGAGGTGGGGAGAGGGTGGGAGTTGGAGCGTAAGGTCACTCTCTATTTTTTACCACCATATTCATCTTTCTTTCTCCCTCTCCTTTCACTGCTCTTCTCCATTCTATTTTCTCCACAAATCATTCAGTAACCCTTGCCTCAAAGGACTATTTGCATGATACTCTGTCTTTATTGGTGGAAATCAATGACCAGGGCTGGTAAAATCTGTGGGAGGAGGCATTTCTGGCTTCCAGCTTCAAGAGGGAAGATGAAGTGTACCAATACCTCTCTTTAGATCACTGAAGGGAGAGAAAGACACTAGGAAGAAATTAATATGTAGAACTTGGATCATATCCCTATTCCTAGCTTACTACTCCAGAAACTTCAGAGTATTTCTCCTTGGGTAATATGTGGGACTCTCTCTTGGTTGAACTATCTATCTAGCTCCCCAAGGGAGAAGTCATTCCATCTATATTGTTTGATATATATTCTCATATACAGTCAATCCTCAACTTTCACAGGGATAATATACCTAGAAAATGGAACTAAAGTAAAAAAAAAATATGGATGTTGTTATGTTGAACCTATGGGAAACAGGGGGTTAGGTTCCCATGACCACCAAAACTTTTGCTAGAAATTGCTGAAAATATACTTTCTGTATACAGTTCTTTATGACAAAACATTAATTTTGATAATATGAATCTTCTCTAACATAGTAACCATGAAATAGCCAATAAAATGCAGTATACAAAATAAAATGTATGACATGAAAAATGTTTTTCTCACTAGTAATTCCCTAGAATTCTGTGACCTTTTGTGCTAACATCTGAATAAAAAAAAAACGATTCACTTTTCATAACACATGAAATCTGTACTACTGTAAATACTGTGCAGCAAATAAAGTTCTTAAAACTAAAACTTTTTTTAACCTGAATCTTACCTTCTACTGTGTCAGAAGGCAGTGTGAGGGCATTGTACTATGTACTATACTGTTGTAAACCCTCTGCATTGACTGCCCTCTGAAAACGAAGGGAGAGGTTGCTGGGACTTTAGTTGCTGTTGTTGAACTATGCCAAGACTGGTGAAGTCTTGACATCTTAGAGCCCAAAGGACTTGCATTATGCTTTGGGGGCATGGTTAGAAAACAAAACTTGTTTTAAAGGCAAACCATGAATACGTGCTATGAGTGCATGGAAGCTCTTTACAACAATAGGGTGAACAAGATCCATGAAGCCCTTGGCAGGATCCATCTGCTCCACAAAGGGGCCTGGTAATTCTACTCTTTTATAAAGTCATGTATTTGGTCACAAGGAAAACCAGTAGAGAGTTCAGTACAGCCCATCCCTACTGCTAGACACCCAATTAAAAGGACATAAATTTCACTGATGATGAATTATAGTGTCTTTTTCTTTTGTCTACCATGACAGCAATTTAAATATCTTAGTATTATCACAAAAATAGTTTTGACCTCTTGGATTCCTGAAAGGGTCTGCAGGTATGTCTGGCCATGTTTTGAGAACTGCTACTTCAGAATCTGTCTTCTTTAAATATCCTCATCCAAAGCAGACCTACAATGAGTGGTTTATTCCTTCTGCTTGGATTACAGTTGAAGATCTGGGTTAGCTGGTTAGCAGTCACTGAGTACCACTGAGGTTCTAGGGAAATTCCCTTCCCAGGGAAGTGAAAAGTTCCGAATCGTTTCAGTATCAACAGGGGAAACTTCATGGGGAGTTTCCTAGTTCCCACAGAGGGGCTTTCCAGTGTAAATAAACCTGAAGCACCTTCTCCCTTCATGAGTGGCTCTGGTATGTGTGGGCATGGTGACTTACACAGGTCAAGCCTTTGGGGTAAGAGCTCTTGAAATTACGATTCTGTGATTTTGCATTCCTCCCCACCTCCTTCTCTGACCTTATAATTAGGACATCTCCAGGACCCAATCCTTATGAGTCCTACATGGTATGATGTTGGATATTCATAAAATTTACATGAAAATGACAAAAATGGAAGGGATAATTAACATACTGGATGACAGAATCAGGATCCAAAAAATATCTTGACAGGCTAGAGCATTAGGCTGAATCTAATAAGATTAAATTCAATAGGGCATAGGTGACAGAGGTTAAAGTTGACAGAGATAAGGTTAGCAGTTGTTTTGAAAAAGCTCTGGTGCTTTTAGGGGACTGAAAGATCAAAATGAATCTGCCTTGTGATGTGGCAATCAAAAAAGCTAATGTGATCTTCAGAGGCATAGTTTCCAGGGATAAAGAGATAACACTTCCACTGTACTCTGCCCTTGTGTATGGTTTAGAACAGGGGTGGAAAACCTGTGGCCTTGAGGTCACATGTGACCTTCTAGGTCCTTGGGTGCAGCCTTTTGACTGATTCCAAGTTTTACAGAACAAATCCTTTTATTAAGGGAATTTATTCTATGAAGTTTGGATTCAAAGGGCTGCACTTGAGGACCTGGAGGGCCACATGTGGCCTTGAGGGCACAAGTTCCCTACCCCTGGTTTAGAGGCCCCCTTTTCTATTCAAATTTTATACCACTGGTATACGGTATGGTAGGGCTGCAACGTCCCTCATTCTGGATATCTTGTTTCTATTAATACAACCTAAGATAACGATCATTTTATAGTGAACAGAGGACATGGCTTTTCTTCACATTGTGAGAAGTCAGGTCAGTCCCTCTGGTTCAGGATGTATAGACCACAAGAGGATCCGAGCCACCACAGAATGAGCCAAGCAGTTCTTTCCCACAATGCCACAGGTACAAGGAGCATACACAAAGAAGACAGAGAGAGGGGACTCTGAGAAAGAGAAGCACCCATGAGGAAGACAACTTCTAGGGCATGGCTGTGATAAGGAACATTAGCTGGTGGCAGTGAATGGAGGCAGTTGCAGTCAATTGAGCAGTGAGCTGAACCAATGCCTGAACATATATAATGCTCGGGTGAGGATGTTCAGCTGCAGGGTCCAGACCTAAGAGACAGGGTGCAGAACATGCACTCTAAAGAAAAGAAATGAACAGAGGTCCCAGAAGGAAGAAGTGAAGCAGAAATGTGGTGACACCAAATCTATTGGTATTTCACCAGTTGGTAGTTTGTTATGGTTTTTTTTAGGGGGGGAGGTGTTTTTGGTGAGGGTGAGTACTGACCCTCTGGAGAGAGGGAGGAAGGAAACATCACTTGCCTCTGGGTAGAATATAACCATTGTGTGACCAAGAGGTTTGAGATATTAATTCCTTCACTAGGTCTCACAGATTGAACAACAGGTCCCTGCACAACCATCTCCTAATGGTTGTTTTTTGGGCCCTCCTAGCTCAGAATGAATGTAAATAGTAACTGTTTCTCTTTGTAATGTAATATAGAATGAATGTAAATAGTAACTGTTTCACTTTGTAATATAATATAGAAATAATGTAAATAGTAACTGTTTCTCTTTGACTAGTAATGCTGAGGGTCTTACCCTCTCAGTTTGATTTTTTTAAATTATTATTATTAAAGGGGCCTATATTATTAGTAAAGAGGCTTATTCATTGAATGGGTATTGCCTCACTCAAAGTGAGAACCTAGAAAGACCTTAGCTTAAAAGGGCCAGGGTCTCCCACTACATCCTGGACCATCTCCATTCAGCCTGATTGGTATCTGGCCACTGAGCCCAGATGGCTCTGGAGGAGAAAGTGAGACTGGTGACCTTGCACAGCCCTCCCTCACTCAAATCAAAGTCAATTGCAAGTTGTATCATAATCTCCCTAATGTCACAGTCTTCTTCTAGAACAAACGACAAAACCAGACACAACCACACAACATGCATTATAATGAACCTTTTTCTAAATTCTATGCTTTGTTAGATTAATGCTCGAGTAGGAACTTGATACCCCTAGGAGGAAGCTAGAGACAGACAAAAATCAAAAACAGAAATATAAGAAGCTGAAGTCTGAGTGAGGAGTTTCAAAGTTATGGATCATGAAGATCAAACAGCTCAGGGTGATAGTGAAATCAGGGCTGTGGTCATCCCTGGATGTGCCCAAGGGGGAAGGGGAAGACGGAGGTCTTGAAAATTCAGGACACTGATAAACTGACATTTTGAGACAACACCAGCATATATTTTGAAATCTCTAAAATTGAGGGCAAGAGATTATTGGGGCTAAGGGGAGAAGGAGACTGTGAGCTGGACACTGAAATTGTTGAGGAACCAGAGAGAAAGCCCTCGAGGTCAGCAAGTTCAGAAATCAGAGCCAAAAGGAAGTGTCCTGTGTGCTTCAGATAGCTGCAATATTAAAAGGGGATAATCGTTTCTATTTCACTTCCTCTCTCTGGAGAACATTTCTGCTCACTCTAGGACTTTGGGTTTGCTATATAGCAATAATGACAAGAGTTAGACTAGGTGACAAAGATCGAGATGGAGTCAACCTCAAAAGAAGAAAAGCTGATGAGTGATGATGGCAGAGAGAGTTTGGAAGTGAGAGTAAGGAGCTGGGAGGATGCCTGCTCCTTCTCCTGGTCCAGTTTTTGGGGCCAGGGGTAGGAGTGGCAGGATGAGAAAAGGAGCTATCAGAATTGGAAAGGATGGTCAGGGATGCAATGTTTTCTGGAGAAAGCCAGGATTCCATTATGTAGTCTGAACTGGATAGGGATAAGAATAGAGGAGAGACAAGATAGGAAATCAATTTCGTCTCTATAGATATTAACTCTGAAGCACAAGGATAGGGAAGTAGAATCAGGAATTTTCCCACCATAGAATGAGTATTGAGAAATAGTGTGGCACCATAAAAAAAGAGCTGGCCTTGGAGTCAGGACAACTTGTGTTCAAGTCCTGCCTCTGACCCATACTGACCAATTCACTTAATCTTTCACTGTTGCAGGCAATACCTTATATGGCATTTCGTTATAGAGTAGTTTCTCATTTGTATTGGTAGAGGTCATTGCCTCAGTAGGGAAGTTCCTATACCCATGAAATCACAGGTCTAGATTCAGCTGTCCTCCCTAATTTCCTCCTGTTACCCCACCCTAACCTTTCCTCTCCCCCATTGTAAGCAGTTAGGTGGTAAAATGGAAAAAGTGACAGGCTTGGAGCTAGGAAGACTCGTCTTCCTGAGTTCAAATTTGACCTCAAATACTTAACTAACTGTGTGACCCTGGGCAAGTCACTTAACCCTGTTTGCCTCAGTTTCTTCATCTGTAAAATGAGCTAGAGAAGGAAATGGCAAAGCACTCCAGTATCTTTGCCAAAAAAATCCCAAATGGAGGTCACAAAGAGTTGGATGTGACTAAAAACAATTGAACAACCACAAACAACAAGATCCTCTTTTAAGGATAAAATAGTGAGGGGGCAAAAAGTTCTAGAAACTGAAAAATATTTACCAGGTAAAATATTTATTGGGGAGAAAGACAATAGAGGC
>JAQQSV010020987.1:0-10876 GCA_028646515.1 Pseudochirops corinnae
TATCATCATATCGTCTGCAAAGAGTGATAGCTTAGTCTCTTCTTTACCTAATTTGATTCCTTTGATTTCTTTTTCTTCTCTAATTGCTACTGCTAACATTTCTAGGACCAGATTAAATAAGAGGGGTGATAATGGACATCCAACTCTGGTCCTCTTGATTCCAAACCTGCCGCTCTATTCACTGTGCCAACTAGATGCCTCCACTTGATTTGTATGTAATAGTCTGATCCTTCAATTTCTCTGGGCCTCAATTTCTTTTGTCTGTAAAGAAAGGGGGATCTATTAGATGATGTCTTTGGGGCTTTCCAGGTCTAAGTTCTATGAGACCATGAGATTCTTGTTTAGTCTCCTAATCCCTCAACTCCTCTTTCAGCTGAGGATCCTTGGAGATCCATGACTAATTCAAGTGAGTGAAGTGTAGCTTCAGGCCAAGGCTCAGATCCAGTCCAAAGGCATTGCGAGTCTTCATGTAATGAGACGATGCCCTGGTGTCACCAGATGAATTAGCACTCAGCGGGATGGCCATCAGTTCCTTGCCCTTGGAAGCCTCAGAAAGCATTTACAATGAACGATTCATTGGAAGATCTTCTAAGTCCCTGTTGTGTTCCAAACAGTAATGCTGTCTTTTGTCCAGCAGATGGCAATAACTCACTCTAATTGACCACTTTAGTAATGATCTAAATAACAATGAATCATAACACCAGGGATGTCGTGAGGCTCAAACGAGATAATGGATATAAAGCACTTTGAGAACCTTAAAGTATTATCATTATGACTATTATTTTTGTTGTTGTTGAGTCATTTCAGTTTGTATCCGACTCTGTGACCCCATTTGCGGTTTTCTTGGTAAAGATGCTAGAATGGTTTGCCATTTCTTTTTCCAGCTCATTTTACAGATGAGGAAACTGAGGCAAATAGGATTAAGGACTTGACCAGGATCACACAGCTAGTAAGTGTCTGAGGCCAGATTAGAAACTCAAAATGATGAGTCTTCCTGATTCCAGGCCCAGCACTCTATCTATTGCCCCACCTACAGCAGGAGTAGGAGTATAGTAGGAGGAGGAGGGGGAAGAGGATAGTAGTAATAGTATCAGTAGTATGGTGTTAATAGGAAGAGGAGGATGAGGAGCAGTATAGTAGTTATCACCCGGCCTCCAACCTGGTTATGCCTTCATTCCCCGAGCCTTCAACTTTACTCCTCCCAAACTCAAGCAATGTTTACAGAGCAATGCAGGGCTGTGCTGCAAAATGTTTAATAACCAGGCTCTCCAGAAGAAGAAAAAACACTGAGTATACACATACTTTTAAGTTTAATCTGTATCATTAACATTTTAAGTCTAACCAATCAACAAAACAAGTGCCAATTTTTGAGGAGTAAGTCCCCACACTGAAAATTTAACAATCTCTGGCAAGCAAGCCAATTAGAGTTGGCTCCAGCACATCCCTGAATACTACTCTATATTTTCTCAGAGAGCCCACAGTAGCATCACATTCTGTCACTGAATTCTTGTGAGTTATTTGAGAGGACTGGGGCAATTCTTGTATGGTATGTGGAGACTCTGAGGCATTAGTAAGTGAAGCATTTGACTAAGATCTCATGGTTACAAAGTATTCATCTCTGGAAGTTGAACCCTATTCTCTTCTGGAAGGGAAAGAGATTCCAATAGGTTACTTTCTCTCCTTAAATATCACCTGCAGATAGCAGAGTATTCCATAAAGCAGTCCAATCTACTCCTGAATATCAAAATTCATTAAAAAGTCATTTCAATTGGAGTCAAGGATGCATTACATGCTTTATTTTATAATACTGCTACCTTAATGGGTTTGATTTAGGCTAACATTCAAGTGAATTTGTGTTTCCCATTTACACACCAAGTGGTAGTGAATGAAGAAGGGATTCTGGGTGGGAAAGGGAAATCAGCCCAGAATTTAAAAGTTGCCATAGATAATGCACAAAATTGAGAACACATTCATATCCAACTAATCAGATCTTTGCTGTTGCCTTTGAACTGTGCTGTACATGAGTTTACTTGCACATTCGTACTTGTATCTGTGGCTTTAAAGTCTGGTAAACTACCCTCTGGCGTTATTTTTGGAGGGGGATTTCTGAGCCCCAAGTATGGTGATAGGCCTTTATAGAAATGCTGCTGTCAGATGACTTCAGAGTGATTATGAAACTAGCCTCTTTCTGAAATCCCAGATACATCATAAAGCTAATTCTAGAAAAGAAGCTTTTTTTGAGGAATAATTTGGTTTATAAATACAACAAAACCATATTGGGGACTTAGAACCTCACTTTTCAACAGACTCCATTAGCCTCAGGTCAAATCATTCCTTACTTATCCACAGAAAAATGATGTCTTCTCTTAGAACTAAGAAAATTAGTGCTGTCCTCCCTTATCCTATATAGGTGTTATTAACAAATTGTTATTTGTTGTTTATTCTTGAAAAATACCATGACATCATGGAGGCGAAGTCATGACATACAAGTAAATTGGATTTAGGTGAGGGGGGACTGTACAAAGTCACCAGTCTCATTTTCTCCTCCAGAGCCATGTCCTTCCTGATCAATATTAACAGATAATACTGTAATGAAGTCCTGACTCCTACCTGAAAGGTATGTGTTGGAATTATCACCACAGATTTCTTGGACTCTAATTGGTTTACGTTTTGGAATTGACCACAATTCACCTAGTGTCAAAGGCAAAACCATAACTAGGAAAGAGCAATTGGTGCTTCTTACAAGTATACAAAATTAAGAGAGCACTAACAATATGTACAATTTTTCCAGGTAGAAACAACAGAGTTTTGCACCTTGCTAGTAAGAATCTAATTAACGGGAAGCTGCCAGGTGGTGTAAAGCATAGCCTGCCAGGAAGACCTGAGTTCAAATTTAGCCTCCGACACTTACTAGTTGTGTGAGGTTGGGTAAGTCACTTAACCCTGTTTGCCTCAGTTTCCTCATCTGTAAAATGAGTTGGAGAAAGAAATGATAAATCAGTGCAGTATCTTTGCCAGGAAAATCCCAAATGGTATGAAAAGTCATACTAGACTGAAAACAACTAAACAAAGAAGTAGACAGTAGGTTAGGGTAAGCTCTTTCTTTGACCTACTCTGTTTCCTCCACTCTTTCAAGGTGGTCTCCTTAGAAGTAGATTCACAAAAGTGCTCTGGAAACATCTCTCTTTGGTTCTTCAGTTAAGAGTACAAATCATGCTGTTCTCCCTCCACCCTCCCCACTTCCATCCCCTTTTAAGCCAATCAATGGTTTGTGGTCCTTACCCTGACACAAATATTCCTCATGATGGCTTTGATCAAAGGGACTATGATGAATGTTTTACATAGAATGCTAATTTATGTCATGGGGCAGATATTACCCCACTCCAGGAATCTAAGCCATATTGCCCAGGTCTAGAGGATAGGACCAGGGAGAGCCTGACTTGTGAGAAAGTCTTCTCTCTCTGAACCAGAGTAGCTATAACCAGCTGAACTAATTGATATAAATTTCTGTATAAATTCAATTTGCTATTATCATTTAGCATGCCACTAGTACTTGCTGCTATTAGATATAATGGAGTCTGGCACATCAACAGACTCCCTCAGGTGGCGTTTTGCCACTTAGAGGCCAATGAGAAGCCTACTTTCAGTAGAGTAGTTATAATGTGGAATGGAAATTACTTGGAGAGATTGTGGAATACTTATGGATATTCTGTAGCTAGTTCTGATTGGCCAAGCAGGTGGTGAAGAAGAGGCTCTTTGGCTATGGAGACATTAAAAAAGACCTGTCAGGCTCAATCACAGCCTCTTTGCCTTCACTGTTTTAGGGACCTCATTGACTAACCTTTACTCTCAATGATGGGTAAAGGGAATAGAGCCTATGACCTTGTGGGGAAAGCCTGGAAGTCACTAAAATATCCTCAAATTTCAGAGTTTGGGTTTGCAGTCAGTGAAATATTGGTGCACTTGAGATATGAAGAAAATAGAACCTCCCTCTGCATTCCATCATTCAAGTCTAGGTTCGCAGTCAATGCAGCACTGATGTCCTGAGGGTCAATGTATGATCTTCTGAACACTAGCTGAGTGGCAGCTAAAACAAGGATTCATACAGTAGTGACGCCAAACTTGTTCATGGACTTGGTGGGATCTATGCTATGTAGGAGGAGCAGTTAGGTGGCAAAGTGGGTAGAGTGCCAGGCTCATCTTCCTGAGTTCAAATCTGGTTTCAGGTACTTTTCAACTAGCTGTGTGACCCTGGGTAAGTCATTTACCCCTGTTTACTTTAGTTTCTCAACTGTAAAATAAGTTGGAGAAGAAAATGGTAAATCATTCCAGTATCTCTGCCCAAAAAAAAAGCCCCAAAACAAATCCAAATGGACTCATAAAGAGTTGGACATGACTGAAATGACTATACAACAATAACAAATGCTATATAGAAACTGAGCTAGGTCATGCTTATTCTCCCTAGGTACTGAAGTAGGGTAGGAGAAGAGTTCATAGCCTTAAGATATTGGAGGAAAATATTTATGCATTGTTCTTGTCATATCATTAAATTAAATATCCCTTTGGATAGAGTTTAAGTGGTTAAATGGAATAGGGATAGTATCATAGGCACTAACAATGGGGGCAACACTGGTGAAGGTTTGAGTCAATGGCAGCAGAGAAGAGATACTTCAACCCCTCAGGGTATTTACCCTAGAACCCTGAGGGGGAGATGTAGTTTCCTGGTCCCATAAGAGTGAATCAGAGGGGTAGCTAGGTGGTGGGGTGAATAGAGCACCAGCCCTAGATTCTGGAGGACCTGAGCTCAAATCTGATCTCAGACACTTAACACAAAAACTAGCTGTGTGACCTTGGACAAGTCATTTAACCCCAATTGCCCTACCTTCCCCCCTCCAAAAAGAAAAAAAAATTGGACCAGAGATTTCATACTACATCTTCTAGGGGTCCCCATACACTCCAACATCTTTACAAGGCACTTCCATTCTGTATCTTCACAATTCTCTGAGAAGCTGGTTCCTCAGAGTCCTCTACATGGAGAAAAGCCAAATGAGAAATTCTATGCGTGCACAAGACCTTTCCTCCAACATTACATGTACCTTTTACCTCATTTGATATTTTTATTAGAAAGGCATTTCTGTTGACGTCCTTATAGAAATCTTACTATTTATTTTTCCAGTATCTCTTTAAGTAGTGTCATCTTCTAGATGGGGAAACTAAAATCCTGGGAACCTGGCATAATATGGAACCTATTCCCTGGTGGGAAACACATTCAAATGTCTGGATCTCCAATACAGCATGCTTAAATTCTTAAAACATCAAAATGTCACATTAATGACCTTCTTTAAAGAACATGGCTAAGAAGAGCTGAAATTAGCCTTTGAAATGTCAATAATTAAGCTACTTTTTATCACTAAACTCCCTCTCAGAGGTTTTTTTGTTGACTTTAGTATTTTGTTACTGTTTAAAGTTCATGAAGCTGTTTCCCCTTAAGCCTCCCCAATAAACGAGACACACAGTTTATGATATTTATTTGCTGTTCAAACTCTGAAACTTCCTGGTCTGGTTCAAGTTTTACTTTCTTTTCTATTTAAAAAAATTGAGAGAGAGAAAGAGAGAGAGAGAGAGAGAGAGAGAGAGAGAGAGAGAGAGAGAGAGAGAGAGAGAGAGAGAGAGAGGAAGAGAGATTACCGAGAATCAGACACTGCTCAAGGACCTGGAATGAGTCACCCTCTTTTTTAAGCTGGTAAGCAGCCCCTCCCAGTGTGCTAAAGTAACATGACGTCAGAACTGAGTCTTTGGGCTTTTAACATCTACAAGCCCCAACTACTCTATTGACTTTATAGGCTACTAAGGAAGAAGACAAGCAGTGCTAATTCTGTGGGTGTGTCACAATTTTCCCTAGAGGTAGCATGGACCTTGATTCTGGGCTCCTGGGTCATCTTCCCAACTCTGATGCCAATCTGTTGCATGACCTTGGTGGAGTCACTGCTCCTCTCTGTTCCTCGGTTTCCCCCTCTGTACCAAAGGGGAGATTATTTTTCAACAACAGGTAACATCTGGAATTGGAACTTATATTTCTCTTATGGCTGATGATCTATTCTGTGTTTCAAAATTGATGTGTTGAACTTTTAAAAATTTGAGTATTCTAGTTTATTATTTCTTTTCACCTCCTCAGGACATTCCATTCGGGTGAACAGAGACAGCTTGACACTCCCTGGAGCCTGATATCCACGGGACATGGGCAAAATGCAGTACCAGATTCTCTGACTTCTGGGCAAGACCCTAGACAGGTAGTCTCTGATACTGGACCCCTCAATCCAGCTCTGGATCAGGTAGGTACAACTTGAGTGGTAACAGAGAAAATTCTTCCATTAATTCAGCTGGGGCCACTAACTAGTTAAGGCTTCAGGGCTACCCTTTGGATGACAGTGACAGTAAAATTGGAGATAAGGATTTCCAGGGCTGTGTATCTCACTGCTTATTTGGGGAATGAGTATGTGGTTTGAATGAGGGAACCCCCTAGATTCATTTCAAGGTTGAAAAGTTGGGAGATCCCCTAACTGCACAGCTTTTCTGAGGGTGTGAAGGGTCCTGAGGTAGTGGTTTGGCAATTTTTGAAATGTAGAGGTTATGGGGAGGAAGATGAAATGTCTCAAGTTTCTCTAATCCTGAACTACCATCTGGTAGTTTTGTGTCTAACTCCTGGGAGAATTATTTGCAGTGCTTTATTATAAGAAATAATTTTGTTAAGCCCTTTCATAATTCTTTCCTTATTTTCTCCTGTACATATTTTATCTTAGGGAACTGGAAAATTTTAAATAAAAAAATTAATTATCCTTATAATCTGAGAGAACTCTACATTCTATATTATAGAAGACAGTGAGGTAGAAGGTTATCTTGGTTAGTGTAGTGGATAAAAGGACTTCTTCGGCAGCAGAAACATTGAACTAGGCAGGGGTGGATGTCAACTTCTGAAAAGACTAAGTTTAATTAATTAAATTAATTAGGGAAAAGTTTAACTAATAAGGGAAAGAGAAAAGACACAAGAGAAACCAGAAGCCAGATATTAGAAATTACCCTAATCTCAAGCAGTTTCCATATTAGGTTTAGATTCTGGATGGTTATACATCAAAGAGGATAGAGCACACAGGCATAGCCAATAACCGAGGCAATTTATGAAGGGAAACACCCAGGGTTCGATGCTATGGGGAAAGTATAGTTTATTTAAGGCAAGTAGTTGAGGATGAATGTTGCAATGGCACGTGCTGATTTTTGGACTGGGAAACATGAAATTATACAATTTCAACTATATGTCAAGCAGTGTAATAGGAGTGGGACTAAAGACACAGGAAATAGAATACAACAGCTAAGATGTATATAGCATTTTGAAACTTGGAAAGCACTTTATATACATTATAGTATTGGAGGAGGGGGCATTTGAATACAGCTATTTTCCACCTTGGAGTTCAGCTAATGTTACTTCTGAGGGTTCCAAAAAATCATTTGAAGGAAAGAAGCATTTTCTAAGCACCTAATATGTGCTAGGCAGTGGGTAAAATACTTTACAAAGATTATCTCATTAGCCTTGGGAGTTAGGTGCTATTATTATTCCCCTTTTACAGCTGAGGAAACTGAGACAGAAAGACATTAAGTGACTTGCCCAAGGTCACATAGCTTATAAGTGTCCACGGTCAGAATTGAATGTGGGTTTTCTTGATTCCAGGCCCAGAGCTCTATCCACTGGACTACCTAGTTGTCTTTTTAGGGGACATCATTCCCTTCATTATTTCTGATTCCTCTGTTCTTTGGAGGTAATATAATAAAATTTCCTTCACTGGAGATTTTTAAAACTTCATTTTCTTCAAGGATAGGGACTGGACCTTTGATTTCACTGATACTGGTAACTCCCCAGAGGAGTTCCTTTTACCAAAGTAAGTAGGTCAGCTACCTACTTCTCTGTAATTTATAGGTTGAGCAAGCTTCCTAGAGCAAAGATTGGGTGATTTGTCCAGAATCATACTGAGAGGCAGGATTTGAACTCAGACTTCCCTGATTCTGCCTTTACTTCTCAATCTATCTTTTTCAATGTAATTTTCTTTAAAAGATAATGAATTTGTTCAGCAAATAACATTGTTAGCAGGGATCTTAGAGATCATCTAGTCCTATTCCTTCATTTTACAAAAATTAAATTGTGGCCTACAGAGATTATCAGGTCACTTGCTTTTAAGATCACACAGTGTCAGTCAGCTCTTTTGACTTAGCCTATACCTTTGCAGTTTCTTAACAAAAGCAAATTTCATCAAAACTATTCAAATTTTGAATGGGGAGTGGTGGCAGTTGGGTCTAAAATTTTACTGAAATTCCTCAGAAACTGAATGACTTAAGTAAGGTTGAATAACTTCCTCATACCCTGGTCCACATAGGCTTCCTGTTAAATCTGATAGTCTATTAACAATATCATTTTGGGCTGTCCTGTCTTTGAGATTCTGTAGTGCCGTAGAAAATGATTGTAGCTAGGTTATCTATTTGGTTTAAAATAAAGCCCTAGGGAAGAGACTTTGACTATTTCCAATCATTGGTAATGGAAAAAATTTCCACTTTTAATGACATAAACCTCATTCTTTGGGTGTGTCTAACTTACTACAATGATAACTGAGACTTGTCTTCATCTGCAATCCAAAAGATCTTGTTTTATTATAAGAATGGAATAGTCTTGGGGAAATTTCTACGCTTAAGTAAAATGTAATCCAGTGATAACTCTTTACCTCTTCAGCATTTAAGGTGTTTGGTTCCAATTATTTTAACTAATTATATAACATCCTTATAGCTATCTAGAATCAAAGAACAACTAGAATTGAATAGGACCTTAAGGATCAAATTATACATCTCCCTCATTTTAACTTTCACATCTATTGATCTAATTTTATTCTCATAAAACTCTGTTTCAGACAGCAAGGGGTGGTGCTGGCTTTAAAGTCAGGAAAGAAAGGGGTTCAAGTCCTGCCACTGTGACACATATTAGTTGTAAGTCCATAGACCAATCACCTAAACTCTCAGTGTTCCAGACAATTCAGTTAA
This sequence comes from Pseudochirops corinnae, assembly GCA_028646515.1. Classification (NCBI taxonomy): domain Eukaryota; kingdom Metazoa; phylum Chordata; class Mammalia; order Diprotodontia; family Pseudocheiridae; genus Pseudochirops; species Pseudochirops corinnae. Next base: position 9,079 of record JAQQSV010020987.1, read on the forward strand.
GACTATAAATTTCAAGGAAATTACTTTGCTGAAATGCATTGGCAGAGGGAGTTTCTACATGGGGAACTGCCTATCTTAATGAAATTGTAGGTCCAGATTTCCTCTTTCCTTGTCCACCCCAATCCCCAAAGGCGGAAAAAAAATACCATAGTTTCATGAAGTAGGTACTCCTCATTGGAAAACGGAGACAAATGAGAGACAGTGCAGATCACATAGATAGTTGGTGGCAACCCCAGAACTCCAGATTCCTAGCTTTCTCCTACTTAAATTAGATAATCCTGCTTCAGCTCTAGCTACTTCAAACAGGTATTTGCTCTTTGCCTTCAATTATCCTAATATTAGGTATCTCATCTTCCATATAGATGTATACTGCTCTTCACTGGTTAGGCTTTCAGAAATGATTTTAAGGTAATTTAGAGATTCCTTCTAGATTCTAGAAGGATTCTTTGGAAAGTGCCAGAGTATTCAAGGAAAGTCATATTAGCTTGAGGTAGTTACATTTAATTTCTTCTGTATTGTTTAAGAACACTATACCTTAAAGACAAATCACTCTAGGTAGGTATAGGGGAATTCACTGAAAACACATGAGTTTGAAAAAACTGGGCAAATTCAGGATATTTTCTAGGTAAAGTTTCACTGTTTGTGATTCTTGTTTCTCCTGAGAACCTTCTGAAACAAAATGTTCTATTATAGTACTTATTGCAGCTACCCACTGAAGAGAATTGTGTGAAATATATAGTGATGATTTGGATTTGAGGTTACCTGTGTCTGGCTCTTGGTCACAGTGGCTTATATCACTTCATTAGAGGGTGAAACTAGCATGTTTTAGTGGCAAGGAGTGGTTTTTAAGTAATCAGTCTTAATGTAAGATCCTGGTAGCCAGGAAGATTCAACTTCTCAATTCAACATCTATTAAGCACCTACTGGGTGCCCTGCACTGGAGATATGAAATTGTTTGGGTTTGCTTTTTTTTTTTTCTTTTTAAAAGGCAGTCCTCGCTAATAAGTAAGTTTAATGGAGGGAAGAGAGGATAGCACACAGACATAAATATGACATAAGGGAGAAGAGAAAAAAGAGAAATCTGAAAAATTTGAGAATTTCAGGATCATTTTCAGTAAGACGGGTTTTTTGGGGGGAGCGGATTGTCAGATTTCCTCTGACTGGGTAACTCTGAGTCTGGGGCGGAGTGGGCCCAGGACCTACATGGGAATCTTGTGCAAAGGACCTCAGCACCCCCATATCAATGGGACACCTGTGTGTGTATGCATAGTGTCTCACTTCTTCAAGGAAAAAAGAGGAGGTGCATTTTCTTAATTGTTTTTCCTGGGGTTCCAAGACTAGTCATTACAATTTCACTGTTTGGTTTCAATTTAGTAGGAACATGCTAATTTTTTAAGGTATAAGTAACTGAGATGCGAAAGGTTTCCAGCTCGGGCCGGGACAGCCAAACAAGGCAGCACCTCTCTGCCGTAGCCTAACCCCGAGCTGCTCAAGTGGACTTTCGTGTGTAAGCCATAGAGTAGTCCCGGTGAGCCTCCCTCACACATCACCGCCCGAGGGGGTGAGATGACCCCAAAAGGGCTAGAAAAAGGCGGGAGGCCAACTTAAGTAGTAACGGCCGCCGCCGGGCCAGCCAATCAGCGGCGGCTGCGGCTCACTCCCTCTCCCCCCACCCCGTTCTTCTCCCCCCGCCCAGCCACTCAATTCTTAACCCTCTCCCCCCCCCCCCAACCTCTATCGCCACCGCCTCTTGGGCCCTCCTCCTGCCTGTCAGTCACTGCCCCGGGAGTGGGGGGTG
>JAQQSV010020988.1:0-10876 GCA_028646515.1 Pseudochirops corinnae
GAGAGAGAGAGAAAGGGGGAAGAGAAGAGGAGAGGAGGGGAAAGAAGGGGAAGGGAGAGGAAAGAAGAGGAGAGGAGAGAAGAGGAAAGCAGAGGAGAGGATGGGAAGGGAAGAGAGACATGGGGGGAGGGAGGGGGGAGGGAAAGAGAGAGAGAGAGACAGAGAGAGCAGTTAAAGATGACATCTAGGTTGGGAGACTAGGAGGCTGGGAGGATGGTAGTAGTCTCAAAAGTAAGCATAGTTTGGAAGGAGGGATTGTCGTGGAGGAAATTTAAAGAGCTCCATTTTGAACATGATGTGTTTAAGATCTCCACAGAACACCTAGTTTGAGATGTACAGTAGGAAGTTGAAGATTCAAAAGTGGAGGCCAAGATAGCTTAGAACTGGCCATCAGAAGAGATGATAAGTGAATACATGGGAGCTGATGTGATCAGTGATTGATCTGGATGAAGATCAGCAAAGGACACTGAGAAGGAGAGGTCATATAGGGAGGAGAAACAGTCCAGAGAAATGTCACAAAAACCTAACGAGAAGAGAATATCAAGAGGAGAGAATATTCAGAGGAGAGAGTGATCAACAGAGTGAAATACAGCACAGAAATAAAAAAGAATGAGAGCTGAGAAAGACCAGCAGATTTGGAAATTCAGAGACCATCGACATTTTGGAGAGTAATTTCAATTGAGTGAATTGGTCAGAAGTTAGATTGCTAAGCATTGAGGAATGAGTTAAAAGGAGAGGGAATGAAGGTGATACAAAGCTTTTCTTTTCTTTTTTTCTTTTTTCTTTTTTACTGAGAATTTGACTGAGAAAGGGAGGAGAGATTTAGGGTGATTGCTTAAAGGGATGCTGTTATTGTTGAGTCATTTTTCAGGCCTGTCTGACACTTACTGACAGTCTTTGGAGTTTTCTTGGCAAAGATACTAGAGTGGCTTACCATTTCCTTCTCCAGCTTATTTTACAGATGAGGAAACTGACATAAACAGAGTTAAGTGATCCACCCAGGTTCACACTTAGTGTCTGAGGCCAGATTTGAACTCAGGTTTTATTGACTCCAGACCCAGCCCTCTATCCACTGGGCCACCTAGCTGCCCTAAAGAGATGCTAGGGTCTAGTGGTAGCTTTTTACGTGTGGTGGAGACTTGGATATACTTAAATGAAGTTGGGAAGGAATAGGTAGACAGGGAGATAATGAAGATGAGAGAAAGGGGATAATTGGGGAGGCATTTTGTTGGAGAAGAGGAAGAGGAATGCTTTTAAGGGACGATGTAAAAATGTTGGTATTATCAAGTAGAAATGTGCCCTTATCAGGAACTGGTGGAAAGGAGGAGAGAAGAAGAAATATTGTTAAGGAGTTCTGAGATGAAGAGACAGGACAAAAAGGAAACTCAGAAATGAATGGATTCAGTGTTCTTAAAAAAGTCAGGAACAAGGTCCTCTGCTCAGAGAGAGGATGGGGAAAAAAAGTGTGAGAGGCTTAAGAAAAGAAGAGAAGACTTGGAACAGGCCATGTGGGGAGCACAAAAGGGAATCAGTTCAGGGGAAATAAAAGGATTGTCTTGCCACCATGAGGACCCAGTTGAGACCAGATAATTTAAATCATTGGGTACTGTGTTAGTTCTGCTGCCAGACTGCCTCTGGCTCTATTCAGAAGTTTATGAGGAGGATCAGAGGAGGCAGATGGTGGGAGGAATCCAGAACTGGGATTTGGCAAGAGTGTAAGAGATTAGAGAAGACTGGTTAAGTGTAGGATTGAGATCAAGAAGAAGAGGGTGTGAAATAAGAGCAGAGATAACAGCCCAAAGATGCTGGAGTCTGGAGGGATTGCCAGCTGTCTATCCTTTGGACACTCAGATGTCCAGGAAAGAGGGCTATGAATCAATTTATGATGACTAAGTCAGTGGGAGAGATGGGATGATAGGAGACTGAAGTCAGGATAAAGTCATTGAAAATATTATATAAAAACAGAAGGCATCAATTATACTTTTTTAAATGAAAAGATTAGAGTAGAGGATCCCCTAACATCTCTTTAAATTCTGTACCTATGATTGTATGATCTTTCTGAAATGTAAACCTGGAGCTCAGGGCAAAGGTCAGCGTGGAAAGTAAAGATACAGGGGTGATGGGGCCCATGATTCAAGTCTGTAACAGGGGTTCCTAACCTTCTTGCCTGTCATAGACTCCATTGGCTCTCTGATGAAGTCCATGGACTCCTCAGAATATTTTAAATGTATGAAATGAAATATATAGGATTACAAAGAAAACCAGTTATACTGAAATTCAGTTATTACAAAATACATATATTTTTCACAGTTCACAGAACTAGGTTAACAGCCCTTTGTTTAGAAATAATCTTAGGGGTCTTCTTCAATCCTCTCATCTTTCAAATGGGAAAATGAGACCCAGAAAGGGTAATCAACTATCCTAAAGCAGAAATCAACAGAACCAGGATCTGAACCCAGGTCTTTGATACCATAGCCATGGCTATTTCTGCACTGCTTCTAGAGAAGTAATTGAAGCCCTAGCAGTGAAGGAAAATTTCAGGGAGGAGAGTGGGCAAAGAAAAGAGAAGGGAAAGCTGACAAAACTTTCAAGGTCACGTGGCAAGCCAGTAGCAGGTCTGGTAATACGCTCCAGATCTTCTGACCCTTTTTTTCCAGAAGCCCAATGATTGGCAAGACACGCTCTATTGAATTCCCAGCCCATCAACACAGCATCCCAGACCTTAAGGTCTCACTTTTGGCATTTACAGGCAAAGCTCAGTTCAGATGCCTCCGGGCAAGCTTTCTAAAGATCCTACCCTGCTTTACCCTATTAATTTGATTTTAGCAATTCAGCTTTATTCTGTGTCTTCTGCCATCATCACAGCCCTGAAGATGCAAAATAGGTGAAGCGACTAATAAGTTAAGAAAACTCTGATTAAGTTCTGAAAGGACCCGGTGAGCATTGTACAGGTTAATTGAATTTTTATAGATTGATTCTCCTTTCAGGACTGCAAAAGGTTGTTCTGTTGTGGAGCCCACTGCCAAACTAGTGATGGGAGAAATTGCAAGCCATGGACTAAAATAAATCTTTTCAGCATTCATCTTGGGAAAACACAAGGCAAAAAGTAAGTTCTCAGCACAGAGAGAGAAGATAAAGAGAAGGGGTTTTGACAATCAGTATTACAAAACTCCTGGCCCAATAGAAACAAACCTTCTTCCAACTCCTAGTGCTGGGGGAGTTAGAAGGTCATTGAGTAGAGGTGATTTTACAATAGTATATTTTCTCCAAATATGTGATCCATGCATTTATCTGAATAACATTTGAGATGATAATAAATATCTTAATTGTGATCTTATTTCCCCACTTCCAGTTATTCAGGGACAGAACATTATGGGGTGTTCAAGGATAATGAGCATATCTGGTTTGAGCTGAGTCCTTTTCAAGGCTCTTCATCCACATTTGGTCTTCACCTGCTACCCAACTCTCATCTGTGGTTCCAAGAAGCTGTAGCATGTTCAGTGGTCATACCCCAGTAAACTATTTTGGCAGATGGGCTAAATCAGGCTGAGGGTAACCAACAGACCTCAACCTCATCAATGAGTTAGGGGGAATCCTAGCCCAAGCATATGAAGACTTCCTCCAGCAGAATGGGCAGATGAGAACTTTTGTTTCAATGGCCATGGAGGTTCCTGAAGCAGGTGCTATGAAGCTCTTAGAGTTTGATCAGACGTCAAAAAAAGTCATCAAGGTCATTCACTGCATCCCTGGCCAGTCATCTTGGCTTTTGCCTGGCCACTGGATTTTGATGGCTCTGGAAGAAGGAATGAGGCATATGACTTCATGAAACTCTGCCTCACCAAAATCCAATTCACTCACAAGTCAAGACAACATGTACCCTCAAGGCATTTTTGGTCCACTTGGGAAACAAAGAACAAAGGACAGCTACAATTCCCTACTACTTTTACTAAGATTTCTGGCTTATCCTAAACTTAGTTTTTCTAATTCTTGGATCTAGGAAATAAGTCTAGATTCCACAGTGTTTTGCACATAGTGAACACTTAATAATATTATTAATATGTTCATTCATTCTTTCATTCCTTAACCTTCCTGCTTGGCTCTGTGGGCCTGGGTTGTATCTTCTATGAGCCTTCATCTTTCTGTCCTGAATTGTCCATTTTCCCCTCAATATCTCCTTATAGAACAGCATCTTGTTCCTCCACCTCCACCCCCACCCACAAATAGCAGGACTCTGCTCATTTTGTTCCCATCTCTGAAACCATTTCCTTTATGTGAGTAATGCTAGCCTAATTCCCAGACTAGAGTACAGGGGATTCAAGTCATAATTCCTTGGCTCCATATTGTGATAGTCCAAAAGAGACTCTGTGTGTGTGTGTGTGTGTGTGTGTGTGTGTGTGTGTGTGTTGAGACTCATAAAATTCACCTGTGGCCAACTGGCCATCCTCTAGACCAGTGGTTCTCAACCTTTCTAATGCCACAACCCTTTAATACAGTTCCTCATGTGGTGGTGACCCACGGCCATAAAATTATTTTCATTGCTACTTCATAACTGTAATTTTGCTGCTGTTATGAATCATAATGTAAACATCTGATGCGCAGGATGTATTTTCATTGTTACAAATTGAACATAACCCACAGGTTGAGAACTGCTGCTCTAGACACTCAGAGTACCACCCTATTATCATATAAAGCCATCCTGCCATTTTCTGAAAACTTCCATAATTACGTTAATAGTAGTATTAGCAGCAATTATAGCAGTGGTGGTGGTGATGGTGAGAGCATTATTGCTAGTAGTAGCAGTGATGATGATGGTGATGATGATGATGATGATGGTGATGATGATGATGGTGATGATGATGGTGATGGTGATGATGGTGGTGATGATGATAGTGATGGTGATGATGATGATGATGGTGATGGTGATGATGTTGGTAATGATGATGATGGTGATGATGATGGTGATGGTGATGATATTCTCTATTTGATTCATAAGTTTACCAAAATCCTAGATTGCCTGACTAAGCCATGGAAGATAGAAAACCAACTTGATAGATGCATGTGAGAACCTTTCTCTCTACTACACAACCTCCTATGAAGCTGTCTGATTCCTCATGGGACTGTCCTCTTTTGTCAAGGTAGAATGTAAGCCCCTTGAAATCAAGGACTGTTTCATTTGTTTCCTTTTACTTATGAGGCTACAATGATGCTTAATCAGTTCTGATTGATTAATTATCAAGATTATGAGCACCCAGATATCCCACACATTGACTAGGAAGAGTGGTAGAACCCTTAGTTTATGTGTGTTCCATATCCAAAGGCACATGGGGAAGAGATCAGGAAGACAGCTTGGAGGAGGAAGACGGGTGGGATAGAAACATATATTACATAGTCCCAAAGGTCCAGAATATGGAATTCCATATTATGATTCCCTTAATGGTCTTATCCCTCCAGTGATCCTTTGAAATCCTTCTTGACACTTCCTGTATTTTCATATTCCATGTTTCATTTCTTTGTTGGGGGTCTTGTGGGGCCGTAAAGGAATGTAGGTCAGGGAGTGATGAGCCACATTGTAGTCCCAGTCTTGGCTGCTTCTGGTCCCCATCCACCTTCTTCCCTTTCTCTTCTTCCTTCTGTTTCAGGTAGCTAGAGTTAGTGGCTAGAGTTCAGGAACTGGGATCAGGAAAACTTGAGTTCAAATCCTTCAGACATTTATTAGCTATGTGATTGTGACAAAGCCACTTAGCCCCATTAGGCCTCAGTTTCCTCCTATGAAAATGGGGATAATAATACTATCGACTTCAAAGAGTTGTTGAGTAATTCAAGTAAGGAGCAATTGAGCTGATGTATATAATGCACTATATATGGGTTATTTTTAATATCATTATCATCTCCTCCAAAGGACCATCACCAAACTCCCTTTTTGGCCTTTCATGGCCTGAAGACCATAATACTTGAGGCCCTGGTCTCTTCCTCACTGTATCCTTTCCAGTTGCCAATGACCCTAATGAACCAGGAGAGTAGGTCATTTCAACTCAGGGCTTTGCCTTCCTCTTTGGAAAATTAAAACATGCTTTAATAAAAACCTCATTGAATTATTGAAACATCTAATTGTCTTATAAACCCCCCCTCACCAAATTTCATATTTTCTGTGCCAACTTAACTACCTTATATTGTCCTATCAAAGTTGGTCCTCCACCCTACCACCACTCTCTCTCTCCCTCTTGTTGGAGGGTGAAGCCATCAACTCCCAAATGTCCATTTGAGGATAGAGCTCAGCTCCAGACATCTCATTTCTAAGCTAGTTGCACTACTTTGGGACTTCTCAATCTTCTCCATCATACCCTGCATTAGCTACCTTTCCCAACCCCTTTTCACCTTTCTTTTATATGTTGAGATATTTTCCCTGATAAAACCATATCATTTTCTGAAATTGAACTATTTGACAGCACCATTGGTGCAGGGAACTTTCTTTCCACTGTCTCCAGTAGCTTTTCAGCTCTACACACTGGGACCCTGACTCCCCAGACTTCTTTCTCCACTGCCAGGTCTCTTACCTCCCCGAATTTCATCTTCCTTTCATGTGTTATCTTTTCCCAATAGAATGTAAGCCCCTTGAGAGCAGGGATTGTCTTTCTATTTGCTTCTATTTATATTTCCCACATTTAGCACAAGAAGTACCTGACACATTAGCAAACTCATAATAAAATGCTTTTTGACTTAACTTGAACAAGAATTTATAAAATACTTACCATAAGCCAGACACTGTGCTAGGGAATCAGGCTGCAAAGACAAAGGTGAAAAAGTCTCTGCTCTCAAGAAACTTATAATGGGGGCAAGTCCATTTTCTTTTCTTTTCTTAAAATTATTTATTTACTTTTACTTTACAACATTCAATTCCACAAATCCCTTGAGTTTCAAATTTTCTCTCTCTCCTCCCCCCATGGTGGCGTGCAATCAAATATAGGATCTATGAATATCTTCACATTATACATTAGTCAAATTGTAAAGAAGAACTATAATCAATGGAATGAAAAATGAGAAAGGAGAAAAGAAATAAAACAAAACACAAAAGAGAGAGCAAGTAGTTTGCTTCAATCTAATTCAGACTCTGTAGTTCTTTCTCTGGATGTGGATATCCCTTTCCATTATGAGTCTTTTGGAGTTGTCTTATAACCTTGCATTGTTTGGAAGAGTCCAGTCTATCAAAGTCAGTCATCACAGATAAGATGTCTCTGTAATTGTGTGCAAAGTTCTCCTGGTTCTGCTCTCCTCACTCAGCATCTGTTTATATAAGTCTCTCCAGGTTGTTCTGAAGTCCTGTGCTCCTCATTTCTTATAGCACAATAGGATTCCATCACATTCATATACCACAACTTGTTTAGCCATTCCCCAATTGATGGACATCCTCTTGATTTCTAATTCTTGGGGCAAGCCCATTTTCTCCCTGACTTCTCCTTGTCATTTTAAGACTGTTGATTGTTAGGAAGTTTTGGTTTTTTTAATTTAATTTTTTTCCTTTAGTTTTAACATAGAGTTACTGACTGATTCTATCATTTCATAGATATTGGGAACTCCCACATAATAGAATTCTCTTTCTCAATACGTGTTGGCATCTTCTCTTCAACTTAAGACAGATCTGGGCTGTTGAGCAGCCAAACTAGTATGTGTCAGAGATAGGACTTAAACCATGGTTTTGAGGTCAGCACACAATCCACTACCCCATGCTGTCTTTCTCTCCCTTAACTACAAAATCTATTTTTTTTTTTTTTGTAATTCCCCACTCTGCTTTGCCCTATGGTTATTAGGTGGCGTAGTGGGTAGAGTGCTGTGTCTGGAGTCAGGAAGACCTGAGTTCAAATCCAGACTCAAACACTTGCTAGCTGTTTAAGCCTGGGCAAGTCACTTCACCTCTGTTTGACTCAGTTTCTCCAATTGTGAAATGGAAATAATAATAATAATAATATCTATCACTATCACAATGGGAGTACTAATAATACCTATCTTCCAGGGTTGTTGTGAGGGTTGAAAGAGATTGTTATGGAAGAAATATCTCCTCTTGACATTCATGTGGTAGGTTACAGCAACTGAAATAAATTTATCACAATGTAGAAATTATAGAGGGAAAAACCTAGGTTTTATTGTGCTTAATCACAGGTTCAGGAGGTAGAAAAAAAAAATCCTGAACAAAGATTAGGATTCTAAAAAGGGTTTTATTATTAAATTACATTAGGATTCTAAAAAGGCTTTTATTATTATATTACATTGTAGTGACAGAGAAATAAATTCTTTTTACATAATGCAATCTCGTACATTTCTTTAGGCTATAAAAGTTTTAAAAAATTAAAAAGGCAGGATCATAATCCCAGACTGACTTCAATGTCATAAAATTTGAACAAACTTAGTTAAGCAGAATCATAATTTCATAACATCCCCTGAGGAAACAAAACTAAAAAGCCTTTGTAGGTAAATTAAGTCAGGTCACAGAATAAACGATGAGCGGGAAAAATCCTACGCTTGCAAAATTATAAAGGCTGCAATTTAAAGAAGTCACAGTGGGCTAATTGAGAGGAATGGGTTTATAGGTCCCTGAGACTTAAGGTCCACAAGTGAAAAAAAATGGGGAGGTTTGAAAGATACAGCATTCCCTTCTCACTTAGTTTTTATCTCAGGAAAATTAAAAGTCTTCCTTTAACACTATTGTATCACGAGTCAGGTTTTTAGTCAAGTGAGGTTAGTATTAACAATCATTCATTGAATAAATATTTATTAAGTGCTTACTATGTGGCAGGGCACCTCAATGGCGCAGTGGATAGAGGACCAGGACTGATGTCAGGAAAACTTTAGCTCAAATCTGACTTCAGACGCTAGCTCTGTGAACCTAGAGGCAAGCACCTTAAGCCTGTTTACCTCAGTTTCCTTATCTGTAAAATGAGCTTCAGAAGGAAATGGCAAATCACTCAAGTATCCTTGCCAAGAAAACCTCAAATGGAGTTGCAAAGAGAATCAGACCAAATGAAAGGACTAAACAACATGTGTCAGGCATTGTGCTAAGCTCTGAGGATACAAAAAGTAGCAAAAGATAGGCCCTGACCTCAGGATGTTTAAAATCTAATGTGAAAGACAACATGTAAACAAATACATATAAAGCAAATCATACACAGAATAAATAGTAAATAATTAAAAGAGGAAAATATTGGAATTAAGAGAGACCAGGGAAGACTTGCTAAAGAAGGTAGAATTTTAGTTAGGACTTAAAGGAGATGGATAGGTCAATACAGTGGAGAAGGGGGAGCATTCCAGGAATGGCAGGCAGTGAAAGAAAATGACCAGAGTGAAGAGATGGTGAGTCTTGTTTATAGAACAGTGAAATAGTGGGGGTTACTGAATCAAAGTGTATGCACTGGGGAGTGAGGTGTAAGAAAAATGAGAAGGTAGGTAGAGACTAGGTTATGAAGGGCTTTGAATGCCAAATAGAGCATTTTGATTTTGCTACTGGAGGCAGTAGTAAGCCACTGGAGTCTATTGAAAGGGAGGGGGTTTGCCTGATTGGACCTGTGCTTTAGTAAAATCTCTTTGGTAGCTAAATAGAAAATGAATTGAAATGGGGAGAGATTCGAGGCAGGTAGACATACCAGTAGGGTATTGAAGAAGTCCAGATATGAGGTAATGAGGACCAGCGCTAGAGTGGGTCAGTGTCAGAAGATACATCAGCATATTTGGGTGAAATGACTGGTCTTGCCAATGTCTGGATATGAGGGGTGAGAGATAGTAAGGAATCTAGGATGGCTTTTAATCTAGGGAATGATGCTGTTGTCCTCTGAAGTGAGGGTGGTAGAGATTGGGGCAGGAAAAGAAGACTTTCAAATTATCAGCATAGAGATGGTAATTAAATCCATGAAAACTGATGAGATTACTGAGTGAATGAGTATAGAGGGAGAGAAGAAAAGAGGCAAGGGGTACCCTGAGGGATATGCACAGTTATGGGGTTTGATCTAGAAAGAGATTCAGGCAAAGGAGATAAAAAATAAAGAGTCAGAGAGGTTGCAGGAAAACCAAGAAAGTGGAGTATCCTGAAAAACAAGAGAGAAGAGAGTAACAAAGTGGGGAGACTGTCAATGGCTGTGGAGAGACCAAGGAGAATAAGAATTGAAAAAAGATCACTGGATTTGGCAACTAAGAAATCATTAGGAACCTTAGAGAGAGTAGTTTTGATACAATTGGATTGAAGTGGGGAGAGACTTGGGGCAGGCAATAGAGTCTAAATCGGGATTGTAAAGGCCTAAGGAGAGAGAGGAAAGTGAGGCATATATTACAGATAACCTTTTCAAGGAGTTTGGCTACAAACTTTGAAGGAGATAAGTGGTGATAGCAGAGACAAAAGGATCCAGTCAAGGTGCTTTTTTCAGGATAGGGAAACAGAGGTATGTTGGTAGGAGGAAATGATCCAGTAGAGAGGGAAAGATTGAAAAGAAGTGAAAGAATGGGGATGACAGTGGAGGCAATCTGCAAGAGGAGAGGGTATGGAATAGGATCCAGTGATTAAGTAGAGGGATTAGCTTCGATAAGGATTAAGACCACTCCATCACATGAAACAGAAATGAAGGAGAAAGTGAAAGAAGGAACTTAAGCAGAAATCTGTTATTTTGATCACTGAGAGATCTCCCTCTCCCCATGAAGATCACAGCTCTTATATGGCTCAGTAGATGGCCATTGAATTTCTCCATGTCTCCTTCCTTAGTCCTTCCCCCCTCCTTCCCTCCTTCCCTTCCTTCTATCCTTTCTTCCTTCCTTCCTTCCTTTCTTCCTTCTTTCCTTCTTTCCTTCCTTCCTGTAATAGTAATCAGTTTAGCAGGATACTTAGCACTACTAAGCGCTA
>JAQQSV010020989.1:0-10875 GCA_028646515.1 Pseudochirops corinnae
TGATGTTTTCTTTCCAGACATTGTGAAGATAGTAAAAAACTACATTGAACGCATCATTCGCTATCTGGAGGATTTAGTGAAGCCTAATTGGAGGAACATGCAGGAGAGGCAACAGAGACCATAGGCAAGATGTGTCATTCTTGTCTCCCTTGTCTGCCCTCTCTCTATCCCTCCCATCACTCTCTATGGAGCTGGAGACAGAGTCTATGACATATAATAAAACTCATCTGGTAATGGGAAGAAAAAAAAGTCTCAGTCTGTTTGTAATATTTCTTAGATACCATTATGTTCATTAGGAGCCACCCTAGAGCATAGGGATAGGACTGGAGATGCTGGGCTCATGCTCACATAGGGAAGAAAGGAAAAAGTAAGAGAGAAAGGACTGTGGATGGACATTGAGGCCTGGGCCTCTATGTTATTCCTCTAGAGTTAGATCTCCAAATGCTTGGAGGAATTTTGACAGCGGAGCAGATCACAGTGCCATACAAATTCTATGAGAAGCAAAGACTTTCATATGAGTTCAAGGCAATTCCCTCCAGTTTCTTGGAGTCTCCATCCAGAGTTGGGTCTAGAGGTTTGAAACTTGCTATTCCTTACTCTCCTCCTTTCCATTTCCTCTTAAGCAAATCATATGAGACTCTTCAACTCTTCCCACCCTAACACCCCATGCCCACCTCATGTACTAATGGAGACCCATCACCCTCAGCACCATCATGATATCCTATCAGTGACAACCTGGCAACCATTATTTGGGGCCCTCCAGGCCTTCCAACTACTCCCCTCCACCATCTGGGACACAGAATCTAGGAACCTAGAACAGGAATTTCAGAGACCATCTAGTTCAACATCTAGACCAAAAAGACAAGAGAACAGGAGAACAAATGTCCTCTTCACATCAGCCCCAGAAGTGACCATCCAGTCTTGGCTCATAGACTTCTGGTGAAGGGGTCTTCCATTTCCTAGGACACCATATTTCACTTTGTCTAATAAGAAGTTTCTCCTTCCTAAATCTGATACTTACTCAGCAGCTTCTATGCATTGCTCCTGACCTCCGAAGGCAGACAGAAAATTCTAGTCTCTATTCCATATGATACTTAAAGACAGCTATTATATGTACCTTGTGTTTAATCTTCTTTGGGTTAAACATCTCCCTGTCCTCATGTGACATGAACTCAAGACTGCTCTGTACCCTAGTACTGGGTACTCTCCAGCTTATCAGTACCTTTCCAAACTTATAAAGACTCCCTTTGAACCCCACTTACACCTAGTAAGAGTACTGGTTCTAGAATCAGAGGTGCTGGGTTCAAATTTTACCTATGATTCTTACTACCTATTTGACCTTAAGCAGGTCACATAATCTCTCGGGCTTTAGTCTCTTTCTCTATAAAATGAAGGGATTGGACTAGATGGCCTCTGAGGTGCCTTCCAGCCCCAAATCTATGATCCTATGGTCATTTAGCAGTCATAGTCAGTATGAAATGATTTGGGTGGTCATTTCTGGAAGCCACAGCTTGAGAGTCCGCTAGAACAGAGTATTTTAGTGCAGTTATAAGCTTTGGTAGCTTAAAACCATAGGCAGATTAGTAGTGTAGTCAATAGAATGCTGGACCTGAAAACAGGAAGACTCCTCTTGAGTTCAAATCTGGCCTCAGACACTTAGCTGTGTGACCCTGGGCAAGTCACTTAACCCTGTTTGCCTCAGCTTCATCATTTGTAAAATAAGCTGCAGAAGAAAATGGCAAACCAGTCTAGTATCTTTGCCAACAAAACCCAAAATGCTTCATGAAGAGTCAGACATGACATGAAATGACCAAACAACAAAGCTTAAAAACTGTACTCTCACTTCCCTGCTATAAAGAGAACACTCTATTTAACACTCCATACACAGCTCATGCTAGAGACATATATCAAATGGTAAAGAATTTAAATAAGATAGTTAAACTCAAACAGAAAAATAAATGGGCAAAAAACTTAACTGCCTTCCTGGGACAACTCATTTGATTAGCCTTTGAATCAGGATTTCAGTATTGGTGTGGAGGCCTCTGCCACCTTTTCCAGTCATACTTACCTTCATTCTGTTTCTGAGCTGCCAACTCCTTTCCTCCTTCCATATGGAGTTGACCTTATAAAGTTCCGTTGTCTACAGTTTAAGTATCACACACACATTGAATGTAAGATGAAAGCTTGCCATTGTCATATTCTTTAGCTTCTTTTAAATTGCAATGTGAAATATACCTCTTTCTGGGGCAGCTAGGTGGTGCAGTGAATAGAACACCAACCCTGGAGTCAGGAGGACTTGAGTTCAAATTTGGGCTCAGACACTTAACACAAAAACTAGCCGTGTGACCTTGGACAAGTCACTTAACCCCAATAGCCCTCCAAAAAGAGATGTGTGTGTGTGTGTGTGTGTGTGTGTGTGTGTGTGTATTACAATCTTACAATTTGAATGGGGCAAGACAATACATAAAGGGGAGCTGGAAATGGAGATGAAGGAGGAGAGAGGTGTTGCAATGGGCAGAAAGTGACATGGTGGTTTGGTTCTGGGCCAGAGAAGAAGAGTCCATGGTCTTAGGAACACAGTCCTAGTTCCAAAGTTAATAAAAGGAGAAATAGCATGATTTGGAAATTGTTTCAAAGTGCCTTAGTGCCCTGACTTTGGGCAAGATAAGGTGAAGCTCACTTGTCAAAGCCCAGGTTCTCAGGGCCAGAGTCCAGGCTCTAGAGATGGAGGGAGGAGGAGATCCACAGTATTTAGCATGATTTGGAAATGACTGGAAAGTGTCATTAACAGTATGACCTTAAGAAAGTCATTTCTCTTAGTTTTTCTTTTTTCTTTCAATTTTTTTTCTCAGAATCATGGCCCCAGACACTATAGAATTCTAACTACGTGAGGGAGAAGGGTAAAATGATCATTTGCAAGAATGATAGAGTTAATGAAAGTGATTTAAAAATGGAAGAGACCTGGGCACATTTTTAAATGATGAAGAAAGAATTAGTGGATAAGAAGAGATTGAAGATGAGAGAAAGAAGAAATGATGGGAGAAATGACAGAAAGCAAGCTTCTAGATGATGCAGAAGGCAATGAGATCAAGATATCAATAGAATGATTGGTTCCTTAAGGGAGAAGAAATTTTCATCATAGACTGGAGCACATGAGGAAAGAAAACAGGTTTTGCAGTATAGAGTATGGTAGAAGAGGGGTGGCCTCTGTTTTCTCAGTGATATAAGAGGCAAGGTCCTCTAATGAAGGGATGGAGAGGAGGTATCATAGTAGGAGGCTTGAAGAGAAAAAAAAGAGTTTGGAATAGACTCTGTGAAGCATATATTGAAGGACAGGCAGCATGAATATAATGGATATGGCACCATATCAAGACTTAGGAAGATTTGGGTTCAAATCCTATCTTAGAAACATACCAACTGTGTCTGGGCAATCTAATTAATTGGGCTTCAGTGCACCCTAATGAGCCTCTTGGTTTTCTCATCTGTAAAATGTGGGGTTGGCTTCAAAGGTCTATAGTTCCCCATTAATTCTAGTTCTATGGTGTTTTGAACCAGGGAGTAATAGAAAGATTGCTATACATCAGTGAAAATCTAGTTGAGATGTGTTGTTGTTATTTAGTGGATTAGTCATGTCCAATTCTTCCTGACTTCATTTGGGGTTTTCTTGGCAAAGATATTGGAATGGTTTGCCATTTCCTTCTCCAGGTCATTTTACAGATGAGGAAACTGAGGTAAATAGGGTTAAGTGACTTGCCCGGGGTCACACAGCTAGTGAGTATCTAAAGTCAGATTTGAACTCAAGTCTTCTTGACTCTAAGGCTGGCACTCTATTCATTGTGTCACCTAGCTGCCCTATAAAATTAGATGTCATACATTTTTAATGAACCCAGTTGCATATCATTTTTTAACAACATTCAGCCATGCGTAAACAGAAATACTCTGGGCATTTTCTATGACTATTCCTATACCCGGAATGCTTTCCCTCCTCTTCTCCACCAACTGACTTTCTGGTTTGCTTTAAGTCCCATCTAAAATCTAATCTTCTATAGGAAGCCTTTTCTAATCCTTCTTAGAGTGTCTCCTTTCAAAAATTATTTCCTGTTTATCCTACACAAAACTTGCTTATAAATATTTGCTTTTTGTCTCTCCCATTGGACTGAGCTCCTTGAGAGTACAGATTCTTTGCCTTTTTTTGTAAATCCAGTGGTTAGCACTGGGCACATAGGTGTTTAATAAAGGCTTCTCAATTGACAAACTTTAGACCTTTCGTTCATATTACTCACCTTCCTTCTATCATGTCACTTCTGTTGACATCCCTAGTACCTCTGCCTATAATTCCCTCACTTCAGGTTTCTGTTACTAAGACATGTATCACTCTTTGTCCTTTCTTTTAAGACATTTAAGACATGTGCTCTTTGTCCTTTCTTTTTGGTTTTCTGGGAAGGCTTGACCTAAAGCACAGGACTATGAATAGCAGAGACACATAGGTATTTTAATCTCACTGATTCATCAAAAAACAAGGGAAATTCAGAAGGCATAGTGGCCTATGAAAACAAAGCATGATGTAGATTATAAAAGATAAAGGTTGAAGTGGAGAGGGATGAGACTATTAGGAAGAGTAGAAGGGGCAGAGTATTTTCACCCCCATAAATGTTGACTTTTGATAATTGGGATAAGGAAAGTAGTAGTGAAATAAGGCCTGGAATGATCTTATAATTCACACCAACCAAGGAGCCTTGTCCCAAGATAGTGGGGGGAAGAGACACGCTCTGACAAGACCCTGAAGGTGGAGCAGGCATTCAGCTACCACTGTCTGAATCCCCAGAAGCAAATCTCCATTGCTCATTCCCCACTCACCTATGTCTTTGTTGAGTTGAATTTCAGGATCTATACTTAGAACCCCTTCACATTGTAAAGCCTGTGCACCTTGACTCCCAGGCCTGAAATGGTCCTGTTGCTTGAGTCCCCAGGAACCTTACTGATCATACATGTATCATATATGATATTACTTATGGAACACATATAGTATCACACATGGGACATGAACGTAGTCGCTACACCACAGTTGGGTTTGAATCCCTGTAGCCCTATACTTCCAGACACGCTGGTAATGTTTTCAAATGTTAGTGGCACAGGTCATCTTTGGGTTCACACAGAAAAAACATAATCTCCCTTCTACTTGATGGCTCATTAAATATTTGAAGACAGTTATATAATTCATACGCTTTCTTTTCCCAGACTAAACATTCCTAGTTTATGATGCTTTCTAGGAACTTTAATATTCTGGTCACCATCCTTTGGATACTCTAGTCTGTCAATATCAATCACTCTTAAAACTGCTGGCAGTGGGCATTAAGTCAAACATTAATACCCTGGTGATAAGGGTGGTGAGACATCAATTTGATTCAAGGTTACTGTGATAGCCCTCCTTGGGAAATCTTTAAGAGATGAGTGAGCATCCATCTTTCTCAGACGTTTCAGTCCTGTCTGAAGATAGAGAAATGGTCTATTTATACAAGAGGAGTCAAGCATGTGGCACATAAGTTGCATGCATCCCACACCACTCCCAATTACAGTCCAAACCAAAATAAAGTGTAATTGGGAAAAATTTAACAAAACAAATAAAAATATAATGAAATACATTTTTAAACGAAGTCAATGTGTGGCCTACAAGGATCTCTAGGTATGAATTAATGACCTCTGTTTCTCTTTGAGTGATACCCCTGGTCTAGATGATCTCTCAGAGTCTCTCCTAGCTTGAAGGTACTTTAAAAACAACAGCAGTAACTCAAAACAAGAGATAAATTGGTATCTTGATCACCATTTTCCAGTAGCAGTAGTAGTCTCTTTCCAAAGGAATATGACTTACTTCATCTGAGTATTGGATTACTCTTCCATCTTACTTCTTGGAACAAATGTGTTTACCTTCTATGACCTTTCCAGGAAAGGAAACATATACAGAACACACCCTTATTAGAAGATTTATAGACTATTTGGAATGGAAAGACTTTTTTGAAGTAATTCCAAGCACCTCCTATCCCTCTGAGCTACTTCAGTTAATTTTTCATTCACTTTGGCTCACTAGGGAAGACTATTTCATCATTTTCTTGGTAAACTGTCCCCAGGGTCTGATATTCTGGCAGCTGAGAGTGTTTCTTAGTGTCTAACCTGAAACCTTCCTATTGTATCTGATTTATCACCTGATGAATCTTGAGAAGACATGAAGAGTAGCAGGGACTTTGTGTGTTAAGTTTTCAGTTAGGCAATCAATGCTCAAATGTGTTGCTTCTAGGAGAAATGACCCCTATCTCATAGTTACTGTAATATCACAGGAGTGAGTTTAAGATTTCTCAGGATTTGCAACTGACCAATACAGTATATTGGATGGAAGGCACTGCCCCTTTTTCATCTGGACATGTTCTTTACTAAAAAGGGTAGAGAAAGAATATTTGTATTAGAAACACATAGAAAACAGCTTGAGGAAAAACATGGTAATGAGAGAAACTGAGAGAAAATTAACTCCTCAGTTGAAAGTGCTTGAGGAGAAACAATAAAGGTTCTGAGAGAGCACGGTAAAGACTTCTTTCTCAGAGAGCATAGTACCAATTAATAGTAAAGATGACTGTGGTCCACTGTTTCCCAGGAGCTAATTTTATGACTGTTTTCAGGATTTTGAGGTGTATGGGATAATTTTATGTGAATTATTTGTGTAACATCTGACAGAAATATGGATTTGAGGTTTCTTGACCTGGATTATTCCAAGAAGAAGTCTCAGTTTCAAGCAGGTGAGCCACTTGGGGGCCATCCATGAAGACAAACTGAAGCCAATGAGATAAGCCAGCAAAAGACGCTGCTTCCAGAAGACAGAAAACGGAAACCAATAGAGCTTAGAAGCCAGGAGCAGAGAACTAAAAGAAGATGTTCGAGACTAATGGAGCTGAGCAGCTGACAGGAGCTAAGTGCAGCTGATTAGACACATAGGCTCTGAAGTTGATGCTGGGACCTGATCTGATTGGAGGAAAGCTTTGATACTGGGAGCTGATTTGAGAAAGCAGCATCCTGTACTGTGAGAATAACTGGCTAGGGAAAGACTATCTGTCTCTTTAGCATCATCTACAGCTTTAGAGAGAAGAAAATCCATTAAGTCTTGCCTATCTCATCATTTACTACTCTCTGGCTCAAGAGGGGAAATCGCCTTAGAGCCTATAGACAGATGACCTAAATAGTGTTCAGATCCCAGGATTAAAGGGAATTACTTTTCATTAAAGAGTGTGTCAATGTCTTAGCACCTATGCAAGGTATCAGGCTTGGGAAGCTCTGCAGATACCAGGCTCAGGGATATTATTAACTAAAAGAGCTTAATGCTGCTACAATGGCCTAACAGTTGCTTCAGTAGCAGTGAGAATCGAGAGAGGCTCAGAAGAAATGATTTGTGGTACAGACTGGTTCCCAAAGAAGAGGACCAATGACATCGTGCGTGATGTCTTGACTTGAGCATGAATTGGATTTAAGTGAGGCAGAGTCGCACAAAGTCATCAGTCTCACTCTCTTTGCCTGAAGTCCAATGGCAAGATAAATGGCCTGGGATGCAGTAGATAACCTTGGGATCTTTGATGCCTGGGATGGAATGGATAACCTTTGAAGCATTGATGCCTTGGATGCAGTGGATAACCTTGGCATCTTTGATGCCTGGGATGCAGTGGATAACCTTGGCATCTTTGATGCCTGGAAAGCAGTGGATAACCTTGGAAGAGTTGATGCCTGACCAAACTCCACAGAGCCTGCTTCACCCACCTTCGTGGTCACTGAAACAAATTGTTCTCTTCCTTCTATTGCACTGGGGAAAGTATTACACCTGCTTGGGGTAGATATTCCCCTAACTCACCAATAGTTTTGAGGATTTTCACTTACTTTCAACCTGGGTTAGCCCATCTGCCAAGACTGTTTATGGGGGTGTAACCTCTGCACATGCTACAGCTTCTTAAAGCTACTGGGTGAGAGTTGGGTGAATCAGGTAAGACAAAAGGGGAAAAGCAGCCCTGAAAAGGGCCTGGCAAGCCCTCATACCAGAGGTGCTAGTCTTTCTGAGCACATCATATTTGAAAATGAAAAGATACCAAAAGAATTAGAAGAAGGCCCCCAGCACATTGGCTCAATCTCTTGTGGGGGATTGGCAGGAAGATGTGAGCAAGAACTGCACTAGATGGGTAGATATGGATGGGTTTCATTCCTCACAATTTTAAGTACCAATATCAATAAGATCACAGATCTACTGAAAGGATATGTGAGGAATTATTGATTCAGTAAACAGAAGGTAAGTCTACTATTTGCTATCCTGAGTCATTTAATGAACTTCTTATAATAGCTCCTTGGCTCAGAGGATGGCAACCATTGGCCTAACAAACCCTCCATTATAGCCATGACATTCTATGATCCATGACCTTTGGGATTTTTCCCCAGGGTCAATCTGATACCACCAAATAGAAGAAATTCAGCCTTCTCTGGATTTGCCAGAACCTAAAATTTAGAATGAGAAGTGACTGTAGGGATCACCTTGTCCAATATTATTTTGCAGGTGAAGAATCTGGGACCCAGAGTAGTTAAATCAGTTGTTTAAGATCACCCAAGTAGCAGAACTAGGGTTCAAAATAATGTCTTTTGATTATAGATACAGTGCTCATTCCACTGTGCCACACTCAACTATGCCCTGGTCTCTGATGGAGTGACCAGAAGAGGGGTGATAGCCTACCAGAGACACATTCTCAAAGTGAAGAAAGATATGAATCTGTATGTAACTGTAATCCACACTTCTCACTGAGGAGGAAGGGAGAACTAAATGCATCTTTTATTCTGGTTTCAGAACCTTTTAATTCTAATTTTTAGTAGCTCAAATGACAACTCAAACACAGGTTGTCATGAAAGATTTCTTTTTTATCCAGTAGGCAGTATCAAGCATCAATGAACTGCCGGATGACACAGTGGATAGAGTGCCACACTGGGAGTCAGGAAGACTCATCTTCCTGAGTTCAATCCAGCCTCAGACACTTACTAGCTATATAACCCTGGACAAGTCATTTAACCCTGTTTGCCTCAGTTTCCTCATTTGTAAAATGAGCCAGAGAAGGAAATGGTAAACTACTGCAGTATCTTTGCTAAGAAAACCCCAAATGGGGTCACAAGGAGGTGAATATGACTGAAATGACTAAACAACAATAATCCAACATCAAAAAAAGGACAGACAAGGTGCACATGGGGAACAGGAGCAGGGATAGCACAGTCCATCTGGAAATAACTTGTCCAGTGCTAAACTTCTGACAGTGAGTGTAGGAAATGGATTTCCTCTTTAGACACCGGAAGGAGGGTAGCTAATATAATGGTTTCTTTGCTTCTCTGGGTTTTGGGGGAAGGGAAAACTTTTTCTGAGGGGATGATGTCACTGAATGACTGAATTTTGCATCCCCGAGCTCCATGATCCTTGCTATTCTACATCCTCGTAGTCTCTATGAACAAAAGAGCTTGGAGGAACAAATCTGGGAGACAATACCTCCTCAAATGCCCAAGATGTAGACATATCCCAAACACTGGAAATGCTGCTTCTTCCTTCTCTTTCCAGCTTCTTTTTTTTTTTTTTGAAATTCTTCTCAAACAATCCTAGAAGCTTCATATATAGTTCTGGGAAGCTGTCTACACCTCCAGTGCCACACAAGCACAGGTCAGATTCACATACAGGGTTACACCTGGAACACATGTCCTCCTCACCTCCATCTCTCACAATATCTTTCTTCCTTTTATGGCTTAGCTCAAACTCTACCTCCTACCTCAGGCCTTTCCTGATCCCCTCAGCTGCTTGTGCCTCCCACTACCCCTCCACACCACAATTAACTTTATTTATTGTAAATTTACTTTGATGTATTTTGAATCTGGTTGCATGTGCACATGATATCTCCTCGAATTAGGACCATTCATGGGCTATGAATTCTAGGAATTTTGCAAAGAGAAAGTTTGTTCAGTTTCCCCTATTCACTTCTATTTCTATCTTTGATGACAAAAGCCTCGCAGGAGCTGGAGCTATGGGGAGCTCTTCCCTTACCCTAAACCTTCCTGACAACATCCCCATCCATTTTTCTCTTCCCAGACGAATTCTGACCCACTCCCATCCCTTTATAGATCCTGATTCATTCTGCTCCTCAGGTCCAATCGCTTCTTCTCAATAGTTGTAGGTCAATCTTCTTTACCTTTCTTCCATTCCCTTGCTTCTTTATTCTTCATATCTACCCTATCCCTCTTTGGATGTGATTATAAAAATGCATTTGGACAATCAGGAAGCTACTAACAACAGTCCGGGTAAGATGGAAAACTCCTGGGCCTTACCAACTGGCCTGCCACTATGCCCTCCAGATCCCTGGCTCTGTCTTACTAACGAAGACTCCTGGGTTTTTCCATTGATTCAGCATCTAATTTATATTTAATCTATATAATTCAACATCTAATTATAGAATCATTTATGTGTTGTCTCCCCATTTAGAATTAGAGCTTCTTGAGAGCAAGGACTATCTCATTTTTCTATTTGTATCCCCAGTGTTTAGCACACTGCCTGGAATACAGATGCTTTTCCATTCAATAACTAAATGTCTACGCTGGAGAGAGTAAAAAAAAGAGAAAACTCACCTGCAAGACTTCTACATCCAAATGAGATTTATTAAAGGATATTTTGTACAGCTGACTTAGGCTTCAGGGGGGCTGGAATCACAGATTCATAGAATCTGAGTATTGGGAGAACTCTCAGCAGCCTTACAGTTCAAACTGTATGTGAAGTAGTAGAACCTTAATTAGTCCTTTCTCCCTCCCTCCCTCCCTTCCTTCCTTCCTTCCTTC